>PVKM010034784.1:0-15420 GCA_004027735.1 Carollia perspicillata
TTGTCATTTTATTGTTCATAGTTTTGATCTTCTTTTCCTTAGATAAGTCCCTTTAACATTTCATATAAAGGGCTTTGTGATGTTGAAGTCCATTAGCTTTACCTTATCTGGGAAGCACTTTATCTGCCCTTCCATTCTAAATGATAGCTTTGCTGGATAGAGTCATCTTGGATATAGGTCCTTGCCTTTCATGACTTTGAATACTTCTTTCGAACCCCTTCTTGCCTGCAAGGTTTCTTTTGAGAAATCAGCTGATAGTCTTATGGGCACTCCTTTGTAGGTAACTCTCTGCTTTTTGTTTTGCTGCTTTCAAGATTCTCTCCTTATTTTTAATCTTGGGTAATATAATTATGATGTGCCTTGGTGTGTGCTTCCTTGGGTCCAACTTCTTAGATATTTGAGCTTCCTGGACTTTCTGGAAGACTATTTCCTTTGCCAGATTGGGAAAGTTCTCCTTCATTATATTTTCAAATAAGTTTTCAATTTCTGCTCTTCCTGTACTCCTTTTGGCACCCCTCTGATTCAGATGTTGGAGTGTTTAAAGTTGTACCAGAGTTTCCTAAGCCTCTCTTCAGTTTTTTGAATTCTTGTTTCTTCATTCTGTTCTAGTTAAATGTTTCTTTCTTCCTTCTGTTCCAAATTTCTGATCTGAGCCCCAGTTTCCTTTCCTTCACTGTTGGTTCCCTGTATGTTTTCCTTTAATTCACTTTTAATAGCCTTCACTTCTTCCTCTATTTTTTGACCATACTCAATCATTTCTGTGAGCATCCTGATTACCAGTGTTTTGAAGTCTGCATCTAATAGGTTGGCTATCTCCTCATTGCTTAGTTTCTTTTTCTAGAGTTTTGATCTGTTCTTTCATTTGGGCCAAATTCCTTTGCACACCTGCACATCTGTTACATTGCAAGGGGTAGAGCCTTAGGTATTCTCCAGGACAGGGCAATCCACTTTACTGCACTGTGGTACTGTATGGGGAAGGGGTCAGAGAGGAAACAATGCTGCTTACTTGGCTCTCAACCCACTTTCAGTAACTTCCCTCGCTTCCCACAAGAGGATTGTGCCCTTTTAGGTGCTGATTCCCAGGTGGGTGAGCTTGGGTATATTCTAGGATCCTGTGGTCCTCTTCAATGTGATCTCCTGTGCAACTGGGAGTTTCTCCTACTGCCGCAACTTCCATAGGTTTTTATGACCAGAGTTTTTGAGGCTTTAGTTTCCTGTGCTGGAACCATGGGTTGCATGATCTATCTTATTCCCCAGTTGTTCTCCCTGGCTTATTGGTACCCAAATGTGGGACCACCCCATCTGCCAGCCATAGACTTACCCATCCCAGTCTGCCAGTCACTGACTTGCTGCACATCTTTACCACCCTGGCTCCCCATCTCTGTCCCTCCTACCAGTCTGGATAAATGTTTCTTCAACTCTTTGGTTGTTGGACTTCAATACAGTTTGATTTTCTGGTAGTTCTGGTTGTTTTTTGTTTGTTTGTTTGTTTTTAAATTGCTTGTTATCCTTCTTTTGGTTGTGTGAGGAAGTGAAGCATATCTACCTGTGCCTCCATCTTGGCCAGAAGCTCCTAACCATATTTTAAGGGCTCAGTAACCACATTTGGCTGGTAGGTACACTATTTGTAGTTGCCAGCACAGACATAGTACATTTCCATCATTGCAGAAAGTTCTACTGAACAGCACTACAGTCTAGATAATGATTTTCACACAGTTCATCTAAAAGCAGGTTGGAAGGAGGAAAGAAAGATAAAACCTACCTTCAAGTTCTGAGATGCCCATAATGATTGGTACAGACTAAGTTATATAACTACATAGGGTGATGTACTTGTTCCAAAAGCATATAAGTTTTAAAAAGTGAAAGTGTACTCTTTCAGCACTCAATAGCTTTTTAAGGCCTCCACGCTGGGTGATTTCCAGCAGTGTTTTTCAGAGCAATCCAGTAATCACATCATTCTCTCCATAATTCAGAGGCCTTTTTAAAAATATATATACCCTCTCCTTCACCAAAAGCTTGCTTTTGTATTTTTCAATAATTAGTAAGGTTGTACGACTCACAAAATCAGGAGGGTTTCTTCCTCTGCCTACAAATTTAACTGTGGAGCTAAAGTAACTTAAAGGGACCCTACAAATAGCTGACACTTCAAAGCACTGGTATCAGCCTCATGCTCAGACACACAACACCATTGCAAATATAATTCACAGTATTTTATAATCCCTAACTAGTGTCCATATTAGGAGTCAGATAGAACAAAGGAGACCCAGTTAAAATGAAATTTCAGATAAACAAATAATTGTTGAGTATAGCTAATGTCCCATGCAACATTTGGAACATACTTACAGTTAAAAAAATTGTTGGTTTTCCAAAATGCCAGTTTAACTGTCTGTCTACATTTATTTGTTTAGTTAAATCTAGAACCTCTACTTCAAGTTGACTTCCTAAGATTTTACTTTTGAAAATAAATTTGATACATGTAATGGCAATTAAGAACAGAACCAAGCCTTAAATGTGGTCCCAGGAACCTGTAAAAAAAAAAAAGCTTAAAATGTTTTACCTGGAAGATGTTTTTATCCCAGAGTTTGGCCTTTCTACTTTCTTCTTGTCATTCAGATCTTAACTTGAATGCCATTCCTTTAATAAGGTCTTCCCTGGCCAACCACTCTTAAGTGGTTCCCCAGGCTCCTTTATATAATTTTTTATTTTATTTTCTAATGATATTGATCACTATATGATATTTTGTTTGTTGCCCACCCCTCCCATTCCATGTAATGAAAAATGCATCAAAGCATTGCTTTTGGCTGTAATGTTCTTTGTTATACCTAGAATGGTGCCTGACAAATACCCTGAATATGTGCTCAATACATTTTTGTAGCCTGAAGGCAATATAGGTTACCTGTTTTAGAACATAGGCTTTGGAAATCAGGTTAAAATCTTGGCTCTCTTTGTAATCTTGATCAAGTACTGTAATTTCTCAAAGCCCAGTTTATTCATATAAAATGGGATAAAAAATAGAAACAACGTCATAAGATTGCAAGGATTAAATGAGATGAGTCATTTGAGCAAAGTGGTCAAGGTCTAGGGACAGGCAGGTATGGAGTCATCCCTTACTTCCACCACTCAGGAACATACCTATGTCTCAGTTTCCTTATCTGTATTTTATGTCCCTTATCATCTCACATGGTAGGAAAGGATATTAAATGTTAGGGTGCATAGAAAGCACTCAGCACAGGGCCCAGCATGTGATAACTGCTCAATAAATATGCTCAATGAACACCTCTTAAATTTAAGACCTGCATTTCTGATATAGGCTAAGGACATATATGGAGAATGGTGGAAAGGAAAGCGAGTACCTGAAAGGTAATGAAACTACCTCTTAAGAGTGGAGTCAGAAAAATCTAGGTCCCAACCCAGTTCTGTATTATCTGTCATTACCAGGACAGAGTTCATCTATAAATGATAATAGAAGCTACCATAGAAGGTTGTTGCATTAAATGAGATAATGCATAAATATTTCTCTCTAGCTCACCACAATACCTAGCATAGAGCTTGGAAAATATTTCTTAACTCACTACCACATGATAAGGCACTTATTCTGGCATATAACACTCAATAAACATTTGCCATCATTGTTTGATATTAATACTATTACCATTATAGTGGAAGTTGGGAAAAGTAAAAGTGAAAATTACTATTTGTGGCTGACAGCCTAATGGGAAGTTGTACTCTTGGCTATAAATATTTTATCATGAGGAATCAGATTCAGATAGACATTATTTGTTATCCCAATCATTTACTTGTATTATTCTACATCTAATTTAGCTTACAAGTGACTAAACCACAGTATAAACATGAGGATGGGAGGGATTGTATTTCTCTGAAACCAGTCAATACCTAGGTTTCACTTACGAGTGGAAAATGTAATCATGGTTACCACCATGATATATCATTTCAACTAGTCCTGGAATGAGGCCTAAGTAAGTACAGTGTTTGTGCATATATTTGTGTCAGTCTGATTTCTCCTGATCTTCCTTTATCTAAGTAAAAATAAATATTAGATTGAAATGGCCCCTTATCATTTCCTTGGGAAAACATATTTTACCAAAGGCCTTCACAGCTGCAACCCACTTCCTCTTCCTTAGGTCCTAAAGCAGACTTTTGCTAATACCATTTCTTCTCTTTCTTTCTTATGTCATCCTAGGCTGTCATGGTGTCCCTGTTGACAGATTATTCACCTCAGCTCCAGAAGCCAAAGTTTTAATGCTGTGATACTTGTTGAGAGAGAAACAATGTTCTTCTGTAGCAGAATGAGTCAATTTATGGGGGAAGGAAAAATGAATCTAAGATAAATAAAGAAATTCCGATACATGGTATAGGTGAACAATACGATATTGCTTTGCCATTGTGAAACTTTCCTAAACTCCTTAATTTAAGTATTGATGCACTGTAATACATGCCTTGACTTGATTTTAACTAATTCATGATTTCTGAGTTACATTTTGTCATCATATTAATAATTATATATATTTACCTCAACTAAACACAAATTACTGCATTCATAATATGTAATGTGTAAGCCATTAAATGTAATCTATGCTTTTTACCTAATAAACCATCACCCAAACAAATCTGTAAGTAACCATTTACCAGACAGGTCAGCTGTTAGTATATCTATGGGCTGCATTCATATTCCCCAGGACCAACAAAGAAGCCGAAAGAACCATCTTACTGATATATTGCAATTTTCAGACAAATGAAGTAGACAGACATTTGCTTATGGAGGAAAATGATGAAGTTCTTAGAAAACAGCTATAACTCTGCCCAAACTCTGGAGTTTTTTCCAGTCATTTGTGGGAAGGAGGGTCCTTCCAGAGCACATATCTCTTTTCTGTCCTGAATATTTCATGTTACAACACTAAGGAAACATTTGTGAACAGTGGTTTTACATAGGTTACCTAGATTTACATACATTTTACAGTGGTTATCCATAGGTAAAACCATGGATACCTAGATAACAACATAAGATCTGTTAGAATGACATTTTTATAGGTTCAAATTCTTCATCAGGGGCACTATAATTTTTTCATGTTTGTGCTTATCATGCCTGTACTTACACCACACATTAGATATTTTCATAAATCTACTACTTGCCATATTGTAGCCAGTACTCCTCCAGGTTTTCTTCAAGATAATAAATGCACTACTGAATTTTTATAATATAATTAAAGCTAGAGTCTCTTGTGGGTGACTAAAATTTGAAGCATTGAATTATTATGATATAATTAGAAAACTTTTAGTTAAAATTTAAATAACATAATTGGAACTTAAAAATAATATATTTTACAGAGGAAAAAATAATGTATTTTACAGAGAACAAAAAAGTAATTACTTTTACATTCTACCTCTCCCATTAGAAGAATGTTTTCAGGCTTGTTGGCTGATATTTTTCAGCATATATCTATGACTTAAATGAATAAGAGATAAATGACAAATTAGATTTGCAATAAAACATTTTGCAGGGAAAAAAGGCTTAGAATGTTACAGGGGAAAATAATTTTTTCTTGTAAATATCAAAGGTGATTTTTGTGTCTGTGGTAATTTATAAGGAGACTTAAGAAAGAAAGAATGGAGTTTAATAGACTATCTTCCTTCAGCAGAGGGTGTAGGAATGATTTAACCAGAAGGTGTCATGTGGACTGTCAAGCTTCTCCTTCAAAGTGCCTACATGTAAAGGACATAATCCTAAGTATCCTTCCACTTTCTAAATGGTCCCCCATGGTAATGAGCTGATGTTTTTACTAGCTATTCTTTCAGTCAAGTGGAAGTATAATCTCCATCCCTCAATAAGAAAAGACTTATAATCATTTTCTTGCTAACATACAGTCACTTTACATCAAAAAGTCCTAGAGCTTTCTTTTTCATGTATATGAAATTTAATATCTTTCTCAACACAAATCTGTAGAAATATACTTCCTTTCTTAATTTTTTATCTTAGGAAGACATTATTTATATTATCAGGAATAAAGAAAACAGAGAAGGAGAAAGTAGGCTTAATTTTTTCTACACTATTTTTTAATCTCCTGTTTCTTTATACCCTTTCCTCCCTCATTCTCTTTCCTATGTAACTACTACAACAACAAAGATTAACAAAAACTCCAGCAATGACTCTTCGGTATCTGGTGTATGCAACAAATCCTATCTATTTTATTACTATAACTAGCAAAAGAGTTTCTTTTTTCCAGGCTTTTCCCACTGTAACAATGGAAGTACAAACATCAAGTGATTATACTGCAAAGATTTCAATGTCAGGGAAGAATCATCCCTTGTTTGTTTGTTTCAGTGATAAGTTTCCAAGAACTTTAGTAAAATAATTCAATGTCAGATATTTCTAATGGATACTGTGCTAATGATTTGATTTTGTAAGATCCCCAGGCAGAAAGATCTGCACTGATTAGCATGGCAATGCCGCATTAGACCTCATATGCAAGCAACACTAGAACCTCAGTTAAAATTGCAGGGGCCCCTTGGTCCAATGCAAAAGTTGTAAGACAAGTCTTCTCATGTGACAAAAATGACTGACAAACACTTATGGAGGGTGTATCCATAGCACATTCTTTTTTTTTTTGGGGGGGGGCTTTTTGTCTTGGAAGATCTCATCAATGTTTAGATTATGGAGATGGTTGAGGCATGTCTTGAGATATGGTACCACTCAGCAATTTTGTAGAATTGATGTCTTTTGACAAATATGAAAGGTCATATCAAAGAATTAAAAAACAGTCAAGTCACAATGATCAGACTCCCACAACCAGAAATACTATATATTGACATGCAAGCTGTACTATGGGCAAAGATCTCAGGTGAAAAGTATGAGTAAAGGTTGAAACCTGGTCTGTACTTCAGTTACCAAGTCTTGTGCCCCATTACAGCCCTTACAGCCAGGAGGAAGGAATGACTTTTTTGTAAGTCGTCCACACAGAGGGAACAATTTTCAGAACAAATTTCAATAGATGCTTTCTTTTAAGTCATACAAAGGGCCAGTATCTGCTAGGGCTGGCCCTACTGTTAACAATTTTCATCAGGAATTTTTTAAAATCAGCTTTTATTTGATTAAAATGAGACACATAGGGAAACTTCAGTGATGGTTTTGGTGTCTTGCCTCAGTTTCTGCCAGTTTCATTAAGACTCCATAATGGAAATAAGAGTGTCTGTGCATCTTTATGTGGCAAATACATGACACAGATCATTAAAGTAGGAATTTGAGATCAACTCTGTAATTGTTTAGTATTTTAAATAAATTCATCCCTAATAATTGTCCAGAAAATTTACTATCAATTATTGATAAAAGAATCTTGGTCAGATCATATGTAAGTGAATTCCCTGATGTGGACTAAATCTTTTTTCCAGTTTTAATAGTGTCTAACTTATACTGATGACACCAGACTCAGTTTCTTTTTCTTAATCCTCACCTGAGAATATTTTTTCATTGACTTTACGGAGAGAGGAAGGGGTAGGGAGGGAGAGGGAGAGAGAGAGAGAGAGGGACAGAGAGAGAGAGAGAGAGAGAGAGAGAGAGAGAGAGAGAGAGAGAGAGAGAGAGAGAGAGAGAGAGAGAGAAAGCGCACACTTGGTTGCCTCCTGTATATACCCTGACCAGGAATTGAACCTGCAACCTTTTGGTGTACAGGACAATGCTCTTAACAAACTGAACCACCAGGCAGGGTCAGCCACACTCAGTTTGTAATCAATGTTTTTGTTTAATTTACTCCCAGAAGAAATGGAGGCACAACTGACTTGAGCAAGTGATTTTTAAACCAGAATAAGATTTAGAAAAAAATCCAGACCACCCTTTTATTTTGCAAAAAATGAAAATAGGAAATAACAACAATATGTTTCTAGGATAGAAATATATACTATATGGAGGGATAATGCATCTATTCAACACCCCTCTGCAAACTATCTGAGATCCTACAAATATAACAATGTGATTTGATTTACCTCATAGGCTGAGTGAGGAATAGGAAATTGCCTCATTTAGGATTATGGTTCTGTGAGGCCAAGGGACAGAGAGGAGATTTCATACCTGAGGCAGGGATGGGTACAGATATCCAGGGATATGAACAGAGATCCAAAAAGAAATCCATGTAGTAGATGCTGTTGGTACCCCATCCAGATCCCTTTTACCTGGGTTCACCCATCCCCTCAGTGACTGTCACAGTTAGCTGCTAATGGCTCACAGTCACTTCTTTTGGTAAAGAGCTACCCTCAGCCACCAGGAACCACTTAGCTGAAGAGACTCTCACCCTTATCCCACCACTGGAAGTCCACAGTCAATAAATGACAGAGAGGTGTACCAAAATTTGGCTCCCTTCCTTCTAAACCAGCTTTGTGGTGAAATTCATGCACCAGAGCTCCCCATGGGATTGGGCTAAAGTTAATGTCTGTTTGAGACCACATTCTTAGCTTTTCCCACTGCTAACCTGCTTCCCGTGCTCACCTTCTCCTAAGAGCGCTTCTTCAATAAATTATTTGCACAAGAATCCCCACCTTGGGCTCTGTTTCAAGGGGATTTGATCTAAGATGATCCATCAAAAGGCTTTCTAGAGGTCTGTACTATACTGCTTATCCTTTAGGCATCAAGGGCAGAATAGGGAAGTAAAAGGCCAAATGGGGACAAATGGTGAAAATTTTGTGCTTAGCAAGCAAAAAATTTTTCTGCTTATCAGGATCAGCCTTTCCTAGAAGGAAGTAGAACATTATACAAAACAAGTATTATTTTCCTGTCACATATTCAAATTTATAACAAGGAATTTATTAGCTGCGTGGAATGAGACCAGTTTGCTTTCCCCAGAGAAGAGTAGATCCAAGTTAACTGGCACGATATTCTTTGATTTATTTCTGTCATATTTTAGTACCTTTTGATTTGTCAACCCTAGCAGCTGTTTAGTTGATCTGCTCTTTGTATTGGCTTCCTGACTTCCCCCAAAGTTTCTTGCCCAGTAGTTCTGTATTGAGGCCTGAGAATCTGTGTTTCTAACAATTTCCGGGGGAGGTGATGCTGCAGGTCCAGGGACCACACTTTGTGATTCATTGCCCTGAGACAATTCTAAAGACTTATTTGACATGTTTTCATCCCTACATCCATAAAGTACCATCATAAAGCTATTGACACAATCCAGATCCTCTGAGTATTAATCTGTCTTTGGAGTCACTGTGGCCTGGATTTCATCCCTCCTCTGCTACATAACAGCTATCTAACCCTGTCCTTCTTATCTGCAAAATAGAAATTATAATGTCCATCTCATAGCTTGTCTTCTGAATTTGGCAGAATCCAGAAGCTGGTACTTCAGTGAGGCCATCTCTTTCTGTGAGCTGCTTTGTGAATGTGCTACCCAGGTGAGCAACCTGGCTGTTTGCCAAACTGCATCCTGGAAGCCAGCAAGTCTGAAAATCTAATCAAGGTGACTACATTCTTTGCTTGTCAAAGCATGGCAAGAGTGTACATTTATATGAAATAAATCAAAGGCATACAGCAATTGTTGGACTTGGGGTCCAGCAGGTAAAAGGGGAAAGGAGGGAAAGCAGTTAGGAAAAAAACTTGTCAGGGTTTATCTATCTTTGTTTGAAGCTAGAACTGCTCAAAGGAAGAAGTTTTGAAACTGTTCTTAAAGCAGCAGTTCTCAAACATTTTGGTCTCAGAACCTCTTTACATACCCGTAAATTATGAAGATCTCACAGAGCCATTATTTATGTGGGATATATTTGTCAGTATTTACCATATTAGAAATTAAAACTGAGAAATTTTAGGAATATTTACCTATTGAGTAATTCTAAAATGACAATAGTGAACCGATTATAGGTTAACATAAATAATATATTTTTATGAAAAATAAGCATATTTTTCCAAAATAAATAAAGTTAACAAATGCAGTGGCTGACATTGTTTTATATTTTGGCACATCTTTGATACTTGCCTTGATAGAAGATAGCTGAATTCTCATATCTACTTCTGTATTCCATTTGGAGCACTGTGGTGGTTTGAAGTATAGCAAGAATATCAAGCCTCACACAGATAAGTATTTGAAAAGGAAGATCTATTTTTTTAAAGATTTTATTTATTCATTTTTAGAGAGAGGTGAAGGGGAGAATGAGAGGGAGAGGATTGTCAATGTGTGGTTGCCACTCGTGCAGCCTGTACCAGGGACTTGTACTAGGGGCCTGGCCCAGCAACCCAGGCATGTGCCCTGACTGGGAATGGAACTGGCGACCCCTTGGTTCACAGCCCGCACTCAATCCACTGAGCTACACCAGCCAGGTCAAGGGAGACCTATTTTAATAGCCTTTTCAAATAATCATGGATATTCTTTGATGTTACACTGAAACTCCACAAGTGACAGCTTCTTAAACAGTAGTTGCATTGTGAAATCTGAAACCTCATCTCTGAACTTTTCTACAAAGTTATATTTAATGTCTACCTTGCACTTTGAGTAGATCATTTACCCATGTGTGATTCCATATTGGTTATTTGGAAAATGTTAGTCCACTGAATTATGCAAACATTCCAAATGATTTACATTATGTAAAATTTATAAAAATCACATTTGTTCCCTGACTGCTATGCTTAGTGGAGTAGGTGTTGTTCCACACAGCAGAGGGTTGTCAGTTGATTCCTGGTTGGGACACATGCCCAGGTTGTGGGCCAGGTCCCCGGTTGGGGTTGTGTGAGAAGCCATAGATTGATGTTCCTCTTGCACATTGATGTCTCTCTCCCTCTCTTTCTCCCTTCCTTCCCTCTCTCTTAAAATAAATAAATAAAATATTCTTAAAAATCATATTGGTTAATATCACCACTGCTATGATCTGAATGTTTGTGTCCCCCCAAAATTCATATGTCCCCAAAAATCCTAATCCCCAAAGATTATGCTATTAGGAGGTGGGGCCTTTGGTCATGAGGGTGGAGCTTCCATAAATGGGATTAGTACCTTATAAAAGAGACCCCACAGAGCTCCTTAGCCATTTCCATCATGTGAGGACACGGGAGAAGTTTCCAGCTATGAACCAGGAAGGCAGTCCTCACCAGAACACTACCATGTTGGCACCTTCATCTTGGACTTCTTTTTTAAAAATATTTTATTTAATTTTTAGAGAGAGAGGAAGGAAGGGAAAAATTAAGGGAGAAAAACATCAATGTGTGGTTGCCTCTCATGTGCCCCATACTGAGGATCTGACCCACAACCCAGGCATGTACCCTGACTGGGAACCGAACTGGTGATCCTTTGGTTTGCAGGCCATTGCTCATTCACTGAGCTATACCAGCCAGGATTGATCTGGAATTTCTTAACCTCCAAGGCTGTGACAAGTAAATGTCTGCTGTTTACAAGCTATCCAGTATTTAGTTACAGCAGCTCAAATGGCTAACACAACTACCTGTCTCATTAGAAAAAAAAAAGTTAGGTGTTGTAAAGCAGATAAAATTCTACACAATTCTAATTTTCTTTTGAAAGCTATCAGTTACTTTCCTGAAGTCACAGGTTCACTTCATTCACTTTCAAGATGTCTGCCAAATACCCAATTCCTAATAACATAGTATGTAAGTTGTTTTCAATTAAAACTGGTGTACCATACAAAAGGTGGCTAGTTCAACAACTTAGAGAATTGCACAGTGCTTTTCAATTGTCACATTTCCTTGTGCAACACAAAGGCTTAATGCTTACTTCTCATGTGATCACACAGAATATTAAAGAGACATGTACTCAAGGGTTGAAATTTAATATTAATCATTTTTACTGCTTCATCAAGGATATCCATAAGTGAATCTGGCTTTTAAAATCTCCCTGTAGGACTTCCAGCCAAGATGGAAGCATAGGTAGACACACTGTGCCCCCTTGTACAACCAAAAGAAGGACAATAACAAATTTAAAAACAAAAGACAATAAGAATGAACAGAAAATTGAACTGTATGGAAGTCCAACAACCAAGGAGTTAAAGAAGAAACATTCATTCAGACCAGTAGCAAGGGTGGAGATGGGCAGCCAGGGCAGAGAGGACTTGCAGCAAGGCAGTCTCAGAGCTGGTAGTCCTAGATTTGTATGCAGATAAATGGGGAGGTACAACTGGCAAGTGAGACAGACCACACAACCCAGGGTCCCAGCGTGGGAAAATAAAGCCTCAAAACCACTGACTGAAAAAAACCTGTGAGGGTTGTGGCATTGGGAGAAACTCCCAGTCTCATAGGGGAGTTCATTGGAAAGACCCATGGGGTCCTAGAATGTACACAAACCCACTCACCCAGGAATCAGCACCAGAAGGGCCCAATTTGCTTGTGGGTAGCCCTGGAAGTAATTGAAAGCCAGCAGAGAGCTGAGCAAGTGGCACTGTTTCTTCTCAGACCCCTCTCCCACTGACAGCATCACAACACAGCAACATGGGTTGCCCCACCCGGGTGAATATCTAAGGTTCCACCCCTTACTACATAATAGGTGTGCAGACACAAAAAAAAAACCAAAATGGCCCAAATGAAAGAACATATCAAAGCTCCAGAAAAATACAACTAAGTGACAAAGAGATAGCCAACCTATCAGATGCACAGTTCAAAACACTGGTAATCAGCAAACTTACAGAATTGGTTGAGTATGACTGCAAAATAGAGGGAAAAAATGAAGGCTATGAAAAGTAAAATAAAGGAAAATGTACAGGAACCAACAGTGATGGGAAGGAAACTGGGGCTCAAATGAAAGATTTGGAACATAAGGAAGAAAGAAACATTCAACTAGAACAGAATGGAGAAACAAGAATTCAAAAAAACGAGGAAAGGCTGAGGAACCTCCAGGACAGCTTTATACACTCCAACATCTGAATCAGAGGGGTGCCAGAAGGAGAAGAGGATGAGCAAGAAATTGAAAACTTATTTGAAAAAATAATGAAGGAGAGTTGAGGAAGATGGCGACGGAATAGG
Source organism: Carollia perspicillata (assembly GCA_004027735.1). Taxonomy (NCBI): domain Eukaryota; kingdom Metazoa; phylum Chordata; class Mammalia; order Chiroptera; family Phyllostomidae; genus Carollia; species Carollia perspicillata. The sequence goes on from PVKM010034784.1 coordinate 12,953, forward strand.
AGGGAGCGGATTTCTTCCCCCTACACACAGGAGGAAAACCTGGCTAATCCATAGAGGAACGGAGCAGACAGACAACAGTATTGCAGCGTATTTGAAAATAAGAATCCACAAAGCTGTAGCGGACACTGAAAAACCAGAAACCAGATGGTAAGAAGGAGATTTCAGGACACTAAGGTCCCAGGGATCAGCGCGGGGACCGGGCAAGTTTAAAGCCCCAGGCTCGGCGCCCTGTGCCCAGAGTGGGCACTCGGTCTATCACAGACTGCTTGAAAGCGGAAAGCGGAGGGCCTGCCGAAATCCTTTGGAGAGAGCTGGGTCACCTGCTCCCTCCCTCCCCGACAGACCAGGGTTGGAGCAACACGAGCAGAGCTCTGGTCAAGGAGAGGGGAATAAGGAGGAAGAGGCAAAACGCTCAAAGCTGTGGTTACTCTCGAGGTCTGTGGGTGCCAGCTCGGGAGATCTGAGGACTGGGCTGCATCGCACACTGACTCCTGGAGTCATGGCTGCCTGGAGAGTTGGGCTACATGGGACGCCAGGCTTGAATAGGAGGGATTTATCAAACAGAAGGGCTGGGGAATCTGCTGTGATGGCCCCCCCGGCTGACTCCCAGCCCAGCCAGGCATGGGGCGAAGGTGCAGTGACTCCATCCCCAAGGCGCTGGGAGGGGAGGCTTTGGGCCCAGGTTCCCTGGGAAGGGAGGCATTTGGCGTCGGCCTAAATGAGTGGGCACCCCTGCACCCCAGTGTCTGGTGGTGACCACCGGGAGAAGCGATCAGAAGAGAACCAGGACTCCCATGTCGACGATATTGGAAAAGGAGTCAGACTGGCGGCTAGGACAGTGCTTGGAAGTCAGCCTGGGTGAATGTCAGGAGGGGAAAATTGCAACACCAATCACTCCCCAGCCTTCTGCAGCCAGCAAGACCAGAAAAATCGGTTTGGCCAGTTTGAATCCAACAAGAGGTGTGGGTTTTTTTGTGGTTTCTTTTTCTTTTTTTTTTTAATGCTGTTTTTTTTTTAAATAATCTTTTTGTTATTATTATTTTTAAAATTTTCACTACTGTTTTACTCCAATTGCTTTTCTCTCTTCCCTTCTTTCTTGATTTTGTACTGCACACTCTATTTTGAATTTTATCTCTCCTTTGTTACTTCTCCTGCCTTTTTTTCCCTCTTTTTTTTTGTAATACCCACAAGCAAGAGAAAAACTTGGAACTGAGAAAGGACCCAAAGTGGACTCAAACAGGGGGCAACCCAACACCTGAGACAGGGAGACAAACTTCACTCGACTATTGCAGGGAAACTGCAAGTTGCTGCATATTTGGATTATTATTTTTTTACTCTTTTTTCATTATTCCTACATCTTTTACCTCAATAGTATTTTTGTATTCCCCTTTTTCTCTATAGTCTTCTTTGCTTGGCAGGGTATATTGTACCATTTGACAGGTTTTCCCTGTTCTCTCTTCTATATTGTATTGCTAATTTACTGTCCTTCACATGAATTGTGTTCCATCAGCACACTACTCAATATCCTATACCCCCTGTTCAGGTTATTCAGGTCACATACATTCTGGCATATGAATGTTGCTCTAATATTATTGTAAATAAGTTCTGTTCCACACAAGTGTAAATACTTCAAAGCACCCTCCCCGGATATAAGCACACATCATAGTCTCCTGAACTCTATTATTAGGGAGGTTAACACTATTCTCTCACACACTATACCTATGTACTACCCTTTACTCTCACCTTACCCCAGAAACTGACCTCCCACAACTTCACTGCTTTCTAGATCTAACTCACAACCCCTCCCTTCCCAACAGGAGTCTTATCTTCTTCCCATCCTTTCTTAAAAGTGGCCAGTTGGGTTAAAGAACAAGGTTAACGCTACACATAGCCAAAAGATCTCCTATCTCTTATACTGGTTGCTACTGTTAATATTATAGAATACTCCCCTGCTGTCTTAAACCATTTTGCCTCCCCATCCAACTGAGCACAAAAAAGAGCAGGTGGAAGCGGTGAACACCAGGATACACGAAGGAGACTGCACCACTGAATTTCACAGGCATTCTACCACAGCAGTTCACGCCATAAACCCTGGGAACCAGAATAAATCCATTTAAGAAGAGGAAGCTATCAAGAAGAATCTCACAAACAATGAGAAGACAAAGAAACAATCCCCAAATGAAAGGAAAGGAGGAAGCCTCAGAAACAGTGCTAAACGAAATGGAAGCAAGTCAGCTATCAGATATTGAATTCAAAGAACTGGTTATCAGGAAGTTCCGTGAGATGACAATAAACTACCAGAAACTACAGGAGAGCTACAATGTGCTCACCACAAACTATACCAACATGAAAAAGGAAATAGAAAAAATAAACAAGGGCCAAGAGGAAATGAAGAATACAATGGCTGAACTGAAGAACACAGTGGAAGCAATCAAAAGCAGGATGGATGAAGCAGAAGATTGGATCAG
>PVKM010034785.1:0-15417 GCA_004027735.1 Carollia perspicillata
GGGATCTTCAAGTCTCTAGACTAGTATTCACAGTTATGGCAAACTGGTGATTTTCGGTTTGGCTGGATTCTGGCTGGAGTGAGAAGAGGGTCTAGGTGCTCACTGTGACAATTTTACAGACAAGATGAACCCATCCCCCTGGTGCTCTGAGAGGTGGTGGTAGGGAAGGATGTGGAAGGACTCATCCAAACCACACTTCTCTCCAGAGGAATATGACATTGATTTCTTTGCTCCGGCCTGCAGTAGGCACCAAACTCTCTTTGGCTGATATTGGGCTCTCTTGCACAGACTTACCTGGAGGACAAGTATCCACATTATAAGTCAGAACACTTTACCTTTCCTTCCTTTTCCTTTTATTTTTTTGGGAAACTTTTATCCTTTTGTAGGGGAGGAGATAAGACCCCCAAGATTTCTAACTGGAAACATTGGTTGAGATAGTCTTTGGCCAAGCAGTTGTCTGAACTGGGCCTGACCAGGCAATTTAGAGTGAAAGCAGAAGGAGGTGTCCCTTCTCTCAGAGTATAGGTAACTATCTCCCAATATAGTTTGGATGAAAATGAGGATGGAGCTCCAACAAGATCTCCCTATCCCTCTCTTACCTGTTCACTTGTTCATACTCCCGTAAGTGCCGTGGATGTGCCCTGGTCTGCTTGGGTGGTTCTGTGGTGACTTTAGCTCTGTGTGTGCCTGGTGCAGTGCTTGTGATGTCTGCATCAGCCAAGGCCCAGAGGCAGAGGAGACTCCAAGTAAAGATATTGAAAAGCACATGGTTCTACAGCTCAAGAGAAAAAGGATGCTTCCTTCTGTGTGAACACTCATATGCATTATAGGTCCTGGCTACAACTCGGGGCCAGGGTACGCAAGCTGTGAATTGTTGTGAAGGCACATTTGAAGGCATTGATGGTGGAAGAAGCAATGCCATTATGACCCTTGCTGTTTAGGCCTGTTATCTGAGGAATCATTACCACTTTTTCTGATATCCTAAAGAACTGCTTGTGCCATAAGATAAAGATGAAATTCAAATATTAGGGTTAGGGAAGCAAAGTGGTTAAGTACATGGCCTTAGAGACAGATAAATTTGAATTCCAATGTAGGCTATTCTCTTTATAATATGTGACATTGCACGAATCACTTATCTTCTTTCTTGGAAGACACTTACTATCTTGGAGACAAGGCCATTTGTGGGGTCACCAAACAAAACTCAGATCAAGGAGAAAATTTCCTTTCCACCACCATCATTGCTGTTATCAGCATCATTACCATCATTATCAAGGTATGGTATTGAGTGAATACTCAATGGATTCCTGTTGGGTACATGGCTCATACTGTGAAGTTTTATAACAGTAAGTCTCCTAGTCCTGGAAATTTATCATCTTAAAGAGTGGAGCTAGTACAATGGTAAAGCACTGACTAGAATTGGATTCTATACTTTTAAGAACCGTGAGGCCAGATTGGTTCTATCATGTGTAAAATGAGTGTAACTCAATACAATCTCAAAGACTGCTGTGTGAAGTAAGTGTAGAGAACTATATGAAATTCATGGCCTTCAGAGAATGTTAGATGTTTGACCATGATTATTATTAGTGTCATCATGATCATCATTATCATTGGGTAATATTGAAATAATACTCAAATAGAAACTCAGAAAATCTATACTTCCTTGACTCCACACCACCCTTCTTAAGCAAAATCTAATGCTCTTTTATTTTATCTAATCTTCTTGCTTGTGTAAAAGGAGCAAATGGTTCATAAACCAAATGGAATAACTACCATTCATTTAGGATTACACAAGAAATAATTGAATTCTTTCTACATTTACATCATTTATGCACTTTGGTGCAGTTTTTGTATTGTAGGATAAGAAAGAAAATTCTCCTCCATATCCCATTTTATTTAGTTACCCACCAGATAACTTGAAAACATGAGGAAAATCTTACTGTCATGAATAGGTTCCACTTATAAGTGAGATCATATGGTATTTGTTTTCCACTGCCTGGCTTATTTCACTTAGCATAATGCTCTCTAGATCCATCCATGTTGTTGCAAAGGGTAGGAGCCCCTTCTTTTTCTTTCTTTCTTCTTCTCTCTCTCTCTCTTTTCTTTCTTTCTTTCTCTCTCTCTTTTCTTTCTTTCTTTCTTTCTTTCTTTCTTTCTTTCTTTCTTTCTTTCTTTCTTTCTTTCTTTCTTTCTTTCTTCTTTCTTTCTTTCTTTCTTTCTTTCTGCTGTGTACTATTCCACTGTGCAACTGTACTACAGTTTTTTTTTATCCACTCACTTACTGATGGGCACTTAGGCTGCTTCCAACACTTGGCTATTGTAAATTGTGTTGCATAGGTTCTTATGGATTGGTGTTTCAGGATTCTTAGGACATAATCCCAGCAATGGAATTGCTGGGTCAAAAGGCAGTTTCATTTTTAGTTTTTTAAGGAAATTCCATACTGTTTTCCACAGTGGCTGCACCAGTCTGCATTCCTACCAACAGTGTGCTAGAGTTCCCTTTTCTCCACATCCTCTCCAATACTTGTTGTTTGTTGATTTATTAATGATGGCCATTCTCACTGGTGTGAAGTAGTATTTCATTGTGGTTTTAATTTGCATCCCTCTGATGGCAAGTGATGCTGAGCATCCTTTTCATATGTCCTGGGGCCTTTTCTATGTCCTCCATGGAAAAGTGTCTGTTTAAGTCCTTTACCAATTTTTTCATTCCATTGTTTGTCTTCCTGGAGTGGAATCATGTGAGTTCTTTATATGTTTTGGAGATCAAGCTTCGTCTGAGGTATCATTGGCAAATATATTTTCCCATGCTGTTAGTTCCCTTTTCGTTTTGCTAATATTTTCTGTGGTCATGCAAAAGCTTTTTATTTTGATGAAATCCCATTTGTTTATTCTTTCCTTTATGTCCCTTGCTCTAGGGGACAGATCAGTGAAAATATTGCTGCACGGAATATCTGAGGTTCTCCTGACTATGTTTTCCTCTAGAACTTGTAAAATGTTGCAACTTATATTTAAGTCTTTTATCCACCTTGTGTGTATTTTTCTGTATGGTGTAAGTTGGTGATTGAGTTTCTTTTTTTTTTTTTTTTTGCATGTAGCTGTCAAGATCTCTCAACACCACTTGCTGAAGATGCTATTTTTTACTCTATTTGATGCTTCTGCCCCTTTTGTCAAATAGTAGTTGACCATAGACACTTGGGTTTATTTTTGAGCTCTCTATTCTGCTCCATTGATCTATGTATGTGTTCTTATGTCAGTACCAGACTGTTGTGATTATTGTGGCCTTGTAATATAGTTTCATATAAGGTATTGTGAACCCTCCTACTTTGTCCTTCTTTTGCAAAATTGCTGCAGTATCCGGGGTCATTTATGGTTCCATATACATTTTTAAAATCTTTGTTCTATATCTGTGAAATAAGTTATTGATATTTTAATAGGGATTGCATTGAATCAATAAATTGCTTTGGGCAGTATGGACACTTTGATAATGTTAATTCTTCCAATCCATGAACATGGTATATGCCTCCTCCATTTATTTTTGTCTTTCTTAATTTCTTTCTTAAGAGTTGTGTAGTTTTCTGAGTACAGGTCTTTTTTTACATTCTTGGTATGGTTCATTCCTAGGTACTTTATTTTTCTTGTTGCTACAGAAAATGGGATTTTTTTTCCAGATTTCTGTTTCTGATATGTTTTTATTCATGTACAAAAATGCCTTCAATTTCTGAATATTGACTTTGTATCCCACTATTTTGACAAATTCACTTATTAAGTCAAGCAGTTATTTGGTGGAGTCTGTAGGGTTTTCTTTTTTTTAAAGATTTATTTATTTTTAGACAGAGGGGAAGGGATGGAGAAAGAGAGAGAGAAATATCAATGTGTGGTTGCTTCTCACACACCCGCTATGGGGGACTTGGTTGGCAACCCAGGCATGTGCCCTTCCTGGGAATCAAACTGGTTACACTTCGATTCTCAGACTAGTGCTCAATCCACTGAGCCACACCAGCCAGGGCTTATGGGGTTTTCTATTTACACTATCATGCCATCTGCAAACATTGACAGTTTTACTTTCTCCTTTCCAGTTTGGATGCCTTTTACTTCCATTTCTTGTCTGATCACTGTGGCTAGGACTTCCAATACTATGTTGAATAGAAGTGGTGAAAGCAGACATCCGTATCTTATTCTTGATCTTAGTGGAAATGCTTTTAGTTTTTGCCCATTGAGTATGATGTTGGCTGTAGGTTTCTTGTATATGTCCTTTACTACGTGGAGATGTGCACCATCTACTCCCAGTTTGCTGAGTGCTTTTATCAGAAATAGGTTCTGTACCATATTGAATACTTTCCCACATTTATTGATAGGATCATGTGATTTTTGTGTTTTCTTTTGTTTATGTGATGTATTACATTTACTGATTTGTGAATATTGTACTATTCTTGCATCCCTGGGATGAATCCTACTTGATCATGGTGTATGATCTTTATGATGTATTGCTGCTTGCGATTTGCAAATATTTTGTTGAGGAATTTAGCATTGATGTTCATCAGTGATATTGGTCAGTAGTTTTCTTCCTTTTTTGTGTGTCTTTATTTGGTTTTTGGATTAGGATGGTGCTGGTTTCACAAAAGTACTTTGAGAGTTTTCCCTCTTCCTGGATATTTTGGAATGGTTTGAGGACATGGATTAGCTCGTCCTTAAATGTTTTGTAAACTTCTCTTGTAAATCTTGTAAAACTGTCTGGTCCAGGGCTTTTGTGTGCCAGGAGTTTATTATTATTATTATTATTATTATTATTATTATTATTATTATTATTATTAGTTTGATTTCTCCAGCTGTTATCAGTCTGTTAAGGCTTACTGCATCTTTTTGATTCAGTTTTGGAAGATTATATGTTTCTAGAAATTTGTTCGTTTCACCCAGCTTTTCAAATTTCTTGGCATATATATAGCTGTTCATAATAATTTCTTCTAATCTGTTTTATTTGTGTGGTATTCATTGTAATCTCTCCTCTTTCATTTATAATTTGATTTGTTTGGGCCATCTCTTTTTTTCTTGAGGAGTCTGTGTAAAAGCTTGTCAATTTTGTTTATCTTTTTGAAGAACCAGCTCCTGGATTTATCGATCCTTTGGAATATTGTTTTAGTCTCTATGTCATTTAATTCTGCTTTGATCTTGGTTATTTCCTCCATTCTACTTGCTTTGGGCTTTGTTTGTTGTTGTTCCTCCAGTTTTTATAGATGTAAGGTTAAGTTGTTTATTTGCAATGTTTCTATGTTTTTAGGTAGGCCTGTATCACTATGAACTTCCCTATCAGAACTGCCTTTGCAATGTCCCATAATTTTGGACTGTTTTGTGTTCATTTTAATTTGTTTCTGGAAACTTTTTTATTTTTTCCTTGATCTTCTTCTTGACTGATTAGTTAGTTGTTTAATAGCATGCTATTTAATCTCCATGAATTTGAGTGTTTTTGAGTTGTTGTTTTTTTTTTTTCCTTCAGGCTCATTTCTAGTTTCAGACCCTTGTGGTCTGAGAAAAATTTTGATATTCGTTCAGTTTTCTTGAAATTGTTGAGTCTTCTTTTGTGTCCTATCATGTAGTCTATCTTTGAAAATGTTCCAAGTGCATTTGAAAAGAATGTGTATTTTGCTTCTTTGGGGTGAAAGGTTCTATACATAACTGTTAAGTCCATTTGATCTAGGGCATTGTTCAATGCTGCAATATCCTTGTTGATATTTTGTCTGGATGATCTATCCATTGTTGACATTGGGGTGTTAAAATCCCCTACTATAAGTGTGTTGCTGTCTATATTCTTCTTGAAGCCCTTCAAGATTTTCCTTATATATTTGGGTGCTCCTATGTTGGGTGAATATATGTTTATAATGTTTGTGTCTTCTTGAAAAATTCTTCCCTTGAGTATTATGAAATGTCCTTCTGTGTCTCTGGCTGTGACCATTGTACAGCAACCACTTCCCTCCATTGGTTGTGGAGGTGCTTGGGTGATGGTGTTCTGACATGGTCTGCAACTTTCCACTGGGTGCAGACTCTGGTGTTTCACAGGTGGTGCAGTCCAAGGTCAGCCACCACTTGTATTCCATCTGAGTCCCCTTGGCATAAGCTATAAAGTCATCTTCAAATGACTGCTGTTAGTGCCATGCCTGGGGCCACTCAGTGACAGATATGGGGGCTGGCCTCAGCTGTTGCTTGTTTGATCAGATTTAGGAAGGTCTGAATCTTGTGAGTAGAGTAGATATTCATATGGAAAAACCACTTTTAGCAGCTTGGGTGCACCCATAATTTGGATGGGGCAGAGCCTTAGGTAATCATCAGTGCAGGATAACTATGCAAGCCTGGTTGATGGAGACTCTGATATGGTGTGACTGCACCATGGCTCTGTTGGGGGTAGGGCCCAGTAAAGGAACAGTTTCTGTTGTCTGAAGTTCTATGTGGGAGAAAGCTGTCCCCCAGCATTTGCCGTGTTGCCAGACACTTCAGTTTCTCCCCGCATGCAATTGGCGACCTTCAAGGTGCCCTAGTGCTGCCCTAGTGCTAGTTCTCAGAGGGAGTGAATCAGAGGGGCCTTCCAAGTGGAGATGCCGGAAAATCCCACAGTTTCTTCCATTAAGCCACTCTCCACTGCTTTTTACAGCCGAAGTTTATGGGGACTTATCCTGGCAGTAGTATGGTGGGCTGTGGGGTCTGGTGTGGAGCTGGGGTCCCTCACTCCCAAAATATCCCTCCATTTTATAACTACCACACGTGGGCTTTGGACCAGCCCCTTCTATGTCTTCATATCTTTGCCCTCCTGCCCCTCCTACCCAACTGGATGAATGTGATTTCTTTAATTCCTTAGTTGTCAGACTTCCAAACAGCTCGACTTTCTAACAGTTCTGAGTGATAGTTGTTCTGCAGCTTAGCTATAATTTTGCTGTCATTGTGTGAGGAGATGACACACATTTACCTATGCCTCCACCTTGACCAGCCAATTGTAACATTTATAATTTTTGAAGGCTTTCCATACTGTTTTCCATAATTACTACATGAATTTGCATTTTGACCAACAATGCAAAAAGGTTCCCTTTTCTCCACATTTAACACTATTGTTTGTTAATTCATTGATGATAGCCATTTCTGAAACGTGTGAGGTGATATCTCATTGTGGTTTTAAGTTGCATTTCTCTATTAATTACTGATGTTGAGTATCTTTTCCTGTGTCTATTGTCCATCTGTAAGTCCTCTTTCGAAAAGTGTCTATTCAGGTTCTCTGCCCATTTTGTTATCCTCACCCAGAAACATCCTTATTGATTTTAGAGATAGGGGAAGGGAGGGAGAGAAATATCAATGTGAGAAGGAAACCTCAATCAGTTGCCTCCCACACATGCACCAACTGGGGACCAAACCCATAACCCAGGCACATGTCGTGATTGAAAATAAAGCCCATGACTCCTCAGTTTATGCAGCAGGGCTCCAACCTTCTGAGCCACACTGGCCAGGGTTCTGCTCACTTTTAATTGCATTGTTTGAAGGGAGGGGTTGATATTGACGTGTATGAGACTCTTAAATAAATTTTGGCTATTAACCACTTCTCAAACATATCATTGATGAATGTTGTCTCTCATTAAATGGTTTCTCTTTTTATTTGTTGATGGTTTCCTTTGATGTGCAAAAACTTTTTAGCTTGATGTGGTCCCATTTGTTTAGTTTTTATTTTGTTTCCTTTCCCCAAGGAGATACGTAAAAAAATATTGCTACAATAAATGTCCAATATTTTACTACCTATGGTTTCTTGTAGGATTTTTATGGTTTTAAGTTTTACATTGCATTCTTTAGTTTATTGTGAGTTTATTCTTGTATTTTGTATAAGAAAGTGTGTTCTTGTTTCATGTTTTTCATGTATCTGTCTAATTTTCCCAAAACCATTTTTAAAAGATTTTATTTATTTATTTTTAGAGAGAGGGGAAAGGAGAGAGAGAGGGGAGAGAAACATCAATGTGTGGTTGCTTCCTAAGCGCCCCCAACTGAGGAGCTGGCCCACAACCCAGGCATGTGCTCTGACTGGCAATCGAAACAACAACCCTTTGGTTTGCAGGCCAGCACTCAATCCACTGAGCCACACCAACCAGGGCCCAATACCATTTATTAAATAAAAGCCTCTTTACTCCATTGTATGTTCCTGCTTCTTTTGTCATGTATTAATTGACCATACAGGTATGGGTTTATTTCTGGGCTTTCTATTCTATTTCACTGATCTGTATATCTGTTTATTTTTATGCTAGTACCATGCTGTTTTGATTACTTTAGTCTTGTAGTATAGTTTGATATCAGGCAGTGTGAGTCCTCCAACTTTGTTCTTTCTCAGGTTTGTTGACACTTCACAATCTTTTGTGGTTCCTTATAAATTTTTCAGTATTTGTTCTAGTTCTGTGAAATACACCATTGGAATTTTGGTAGGGATTGCAATGAAGCTATAGACTGCTTTGGTAGTATGGTCATTTTAATGATGTTAATTCTTCCTATCCATGAGCATGATATATGTTTCCATTTATTTCTATCTTCCTCAATTTCTTTTGTCAATATCTTTTAATTTTTGAGTACAGATATTTCACCTCCTTAGTTAAATTTATTCCTAGATAGTTTATTTTTTGATGTAATTGTAAATGGGATAGTTTTCTTAGTTTCCCTAATAGTTTATTATTCGTGTATAAAAATTCAACCTATTTCTTGCCCTGATTGGTGTGGCTTAGTGAGTTGGGTATTGTTCAACAAACCAAAATGTTGTCAGTTCAATTCCAAATCAGGGCACATGCCTAGGTTGCAGGCAAGGTTCCCAGTTGGGGACATTCAAGAAGCAACCGATCAATGTTTCTCTTGCACATCTATGCTTCTCTCCCTCGGTCTCCCCCTCTCTTTCTCCCCCTCTGGCCCTCTCTCTAAAAATAAATGAATAAATAAATCTTTAAAAATAAAAATAGAAAATAAAAATTCATCTGACTTCTGAAAATTTATTTTATATCCAGCTACTTTTCTGAATTCATTTATCAGGTCTAGTAGTTTTTTGATGGAATCTTTAAGGTTCTCTCTATATAGTATCATGTCCTGTAAAAATAGTGATAGTTTTACTTATTAATTTCTAATTTGGATGCCTTTTATTTCTTCTTTTTGTCTGATTGCTGTGAAAAGAAGTTACAATACTATGTTGAATAAGAATGGTGAAAGTGGGCATCACTATCCTGTTTCTGATATTAAAGAAAGCACTTTAGATTTTTCCCATTTAGTATAATGTTGGCTGTGGGTTTGTCATATATGGCCTTTATTTTGTTCAGGTATGTTCCTTCTATTTGCACTTTGATGAAAATTTTTGTTATAAATGGCAACTGGATTTTTCAGATTTTTTTTCTGTATCTATTGATATGGTCATGAGATTTTTATCCTTCTTTTGTTTATGTGGTGTATCATGGTAAATGATTTGTATCCAAGTTATAAATCCTACTTGATCATAGTGCATGATCTTTGTAATGTACTGCTGAATTTTGTTTGCTGATACATTGTTGAAGATTTTGGCATCTATACTCATCAGGGATATTAGCTTATAATTTTTCCTTTTTAATGCCTTTATCTGGTTTTGGATTCTGGATAATGCTGACCTCCTAAAATGACTTGGGAGCCATCTCTCCTCTTGAAATTTTTTGAATAATTTAAGAAGGATAGATGTTAATTGTTCTTTGACTATTTGGTAAAAGTCACCTGTGAAGCCATCCCATCCAGGTCTTTTGTTTGTTGGAAGTTTTTTTGATTGCTAAATATTTCATTGATTATAATCAGTTTGTTCAGATTTGCTGATTCTTCTTGATTCAATCTTGAAAGATTGTATGTTTTTAGAAATTTTTCATTTCTTCTAGATTGTTCAATTCATTGACATATAGTTGTTTGTAATATTTTCTTACAATCCATTGTATTTCTGTGGAATCATTTGTCACTTCCCCTCTTTGATTTTTTATTTTATTTATTTGTGTCCCCTCTTTTTTTTTCTTGATGAGTCTGTTCAATATTTTGTCAATCTGGCTTATCTTTTCAAAAAAAAAGACAGCTTTTGTTTTCATATATCTATTTGCATTATTTTTAGACCCTTTTATATTTCCGCTCTGATCTTTACTTTTTCCTTCCTTCTGCTCACTTTGGATTTTGTTTGTTTTTCTCTTTATAGTTTCTTCAATTGTATGAGATTGTTTATTTGAGATTTTTATTCTTTCTTGAAGTAGGTCTGTAACGCTTTTGCTGTGTTCCATAGATTCTGATTTTTAAAAATTCATTTTTATGTTTCTCAAGGTATCTTTTGATTTTTTCCTTGATCTCATTGTTATCCCATTCATGGTTCAGTAAAATGTTATTTATCCACCATGTCTGTGTGTATTCGAATGTTTTTTATAATTTCTAGATTCATACCATTGTGATAGGAGAAGTTGCTTGGTATAATTTCAACTTTGTTAAATTTATTGAGGCTCATTTTGTGGCCTAACATGTTGTTTATCCTGGAAAATTTTTCACATGCACTTGAAAGGAATGTATGTTCTTCTGCTTTGGGATGAAATCTAGTCTAATATGTCATTTAAGGCAACTGTTTCCTTGTTCGTATTGTTTGGAAGATCTATCCATTGATTTAAATGGGGTGTTAAAATTTCCTACTTTGGATCTCTCCCTTTATGTTGACTAGGATTTGCTTTATAGATTTAGGTTCTCCTGTGCTGGCTGCCTAAATGTTTACAAGGCATAAAAGCTCTTGTTGGATTGATTCTTTTATGATTATATGATGTCTTTATTTCTCTCCTATTATAGCCTTTGTTTTAAAGTCTATTTTGTCTGATACCACAACTTTTTTGTTTCCATTTACATGAAAGATCTTTTTCCATTGTTTATCTTTCCATCTATCTGTATCATTCAATCTGAAGCGAATCTCTTGTTGACAGCACGTATGTAGCTCTTGTTTTTTCATTCATTCAGCAACCCTATGTGTTTTGATTGCAGTATTTTATCCATTTACATTTAAAGTAATTATCCACAGGTATATAGTTATTGTCATTTTATTATTCATATTTATATTACTCTTTTTCCCTTTCTTCTTGAAGAACTCCTATTAACATTTGTTGTAATACTGGTGTACTGCTGCTGGTGAACTTCTTTAATGATTTCTTCTCTGGGAAACTATTTATTCAATTTTATTTTTATTTTTTAATCATTTGGTTTATTCTTGTTTGAATATCATTGTCTCCACTTTCCAACCACCACTTTCACCCCACCACACCCACCTCCCACCCTCAATCCTACCCCACTTTGGCTTTGTCCATGGGTTATATGTTCATTGATGACCCTTTCCCTTCTTTCCCCTATTAATTTCCTCTCCCCTTTCCTCTCTGGTTACTGTCAGTTTGTTCTGTATTTCAATGTTTCTGGTTATATTTTGCTAGTTTACACTAATAGATAAGATCATATGGTATTTGTTTTCCATCACCTGGCTTATTTCACTTAGTGTAATGCTCTGCAGATCCATCCATGCTGTTGTGAAGGGTAGGAGCTCCTTTTTTCTTTCTTCCATATAGTATGCTATTGTGTAAATGTACCATAGATTTTTGACCTACTCACTTACTGATGGGCACCTAGGCTGCTTTCAACCCTTGAGTATTGTAGATTGTGCTTCTATGAACATTGGGGCACATAGGTTCTTTTGAATTGGTGTTTCAGGATTCTAAGGGTATAGTCCCAACAGTGGAATTGCTGGATCAAAAGGCAGTTGCATTTTTAGTTTTTTGAGGAAATTCCATACTGTTTTCCATAGTGGCTGCTTCAGTCTGCCTTCCCACCAAAAATGTGCTAGAGTTTCCTTTTCTCCACAACCTTGACAGCACTTATTGTTTATTGATTTATTTATGATGACCATTCTCATCGGTATGAAGTGGTACCTCAATGTGGTTTTAATTTGCGTATCTCTGATGTCTAGTGATGTTGGGCATCCATTCATTTGACTTTTGGCTTTCTCTATGTCCTCCATGGAGAAGCGTCTGTTCAGGTCCTTTGCCCATTTATTCATTGGGTTGTTTGTCTTCCTGGAGTGTAGTCATGTGAGTTCTTCATATATTTTGGAGATCAAATCCTTGTCTGAGATAATGGCAAATATCTTTTCCCAAATAGTTGGTTCCCTTTTAATTTTGCTAATGTTTTCTTTAACCGTGCTGAAGCTTTTTATTTTGATGAAATCCCATTTGTTCATTCTTTCCTTTATGTCCCTTGCTCTAGGGGTCACATCAGTGAAAATATAGCTGCGTGGAATATGTGAGATTTTCCTGCCTATGTGCTCCTCTAAGACTTTTGTGGTAGCACAACTTATACTAGTCTTTTACCCATCTGGAGCTTATTTTTGTGTATGGTGTAAGGAGGTGGTCAAGTTCCTTTTTTTGGCTTGTAGCTGTCCAGACATTCCAACACCATTTGCCAAAGACACAATTTTTACTCTATTTTATGCTTCTGCCCAGTTTGTCAAATATTAATTGACCATAGAGACTTGGGTTTATTTCTGGTCTCTGTATTCTGTTCAATTGGTGTATGTGTCTGTTCTTATTTCAGTACCAGACTATTTTTTTTTAATTATTTTATTGGTGTTCAAATACACTTCTCTGCATTTCCCACCCACCACTCCCCCCCACCTCAGCCAAACCCACTTCCGTCCCTTGATCTCACCCTCCACCTTGGTTTTTTTCATGCATCCTGTATTGTTGTTCCTGAAAACTTTTACCCCCATTATTCTCTCCCACCTCCCCTCTGGTTACTGTCAGATAGCTCTTAATTTCAATGGCTCTGGTTAAATTTTTCTTGTTTTTACTTTTGTTGATTGTGTTCCACTTGAAGGTGAGATCATATGTTATTTGCCCCTCACTGCCTGTCTTATTTCATTTAGCATAATGATCTCCAGTTCCATCCATGCTGTCATAAAGGTTAGAAACTCCTTTTTTCTTTCTGCTGTGTAGCATTCCATTGTGTAAATGTACCATCATTTTTTGATCCACTCATTTCCTCATGGGCACTTAGGTTGCTTCCAGCACTTGACTATTGTAAATGGTGCTGCTGTGAACATTGGGGCATAGGTTCCCTTGGATTGGTGTTTCAGGGTTCTTAAGATATAATCCCAGCAGTGTAATTGCCAGGTCAAAAGGCAGTTCTATTTTTAGTTTTCTGAGGAAATTCCATACTGTTTTCCATAGCAGTTGTACCAGTCTGCATTCCTACCAACAGTGCACCCGGGTTCCCTTTTCTCCACATCCTCTCCAACACTTGTTTTTTGATTTGTTTATGATGGCCATTCTCCTTGGTGTCAAGTGGTATCTTATTGTGAATTTAATTTGTATCTCTTTGATGGCTAGTGATGCTAAACACCTTTTCATATGTATCTGGGCCCTCTGTATGTCCTCCTTAGAGAAGTGTCTGTTTAAGCCCTTTGACCATTTTTTAATTTAATTGGGTTGTTTGTCTCCCTGAAGTGGAATTGTGTGAGTTCTTTATATATTTTGGAGAACAAACCCTTGTCTGATCTATCATTGGAAAATATGTTTTCCCATATAGTTGCTTCTCTTTTCATTTTAATTCAGTTTTCTTTAGCCATGCAGAAGATTTTTAATTTGATGGGGTCCCATTTGTTTATTTGTTCCTTTATGTCTCTTGCTTTATGGGACATATCAGTAAAGCTATTACTGCATGGAATGCCTGAGATTTTCTTGCCGGTATTTTACTCTAGGGTTTTTATGGTGTCATGACTTATATTTAAGTCTTTTATCCACCTCAAAATTTTTTGACTATATGGTGTAACTTGGTGATTGAGTTTCCTATTTTTGCATGTAGCTATTGAGATTTCCCAACATCATGTGTTGAAGAGGCAATTTTTACTTCATTTTATGCTTCTTTCCCCTTTGTCAAATATTAATTGACCATAGAAACTTTGGTTTATTTCTGGGCCCTCTATTCTGTTCTATCAGTCTATGTGAGTACCAGATTGTTTTGATTACCATGGCTTTGTAATATAGTTTGATATCAGGTATGGTCGTCCTTCCTACTTTGCTCTTCTTTTCTCAAAATTGCTGCAGTTATTCGGGGTGATTTATGGTTCCATATTAATTTTTGAAATGTTTGTTCTATATCTGTGAAATATGTCATTGGTATTTTGATACGTATTGCATTGAATCAGTACATTGGTTTGGGTAGTATGGACATCTTGATGATGTTAATTCTTCTGATCCATGAACATGGTATATGCTGCCATTTATTTCTGTCTTCCTAAATTTCTTTCTCCAGTGTTATGTAGTTTTCTGAGTGCAGATATTTTACCTCCTGGTTTAGGTTTATTCCTAGGTACTTTATTTATTTATTTTTGTTTCCATAACAAATGGGATTTTCCCCCTGATTTCTCTTTCTGATATTTCATTGTTGATGTACAAAAATGCCATTGATTGAGAGGGGGAATAAGGACAAAGAGGCAAGATACATGGGGGCTGTAATCACCTACAGAGTCTGTGGTCGCCAGCTTGGGAGAGCTGAGTCTTGCAGTGACAGGCACTGACCCCGATAGTCACTGGTCTGGCTGGAGAATTGGGCTACACTGGGTGGCAGGCTTGAGTAGGAGGAATTTATCAAACAGTGGGACTGTTTTGGGAATCTGCTGTGACAGCATCACAGCTGACTCCCCAACCAGCCAGGCAGAGACCCTGAGGTTACGTGGAAGGCACACACTACGTTTCCCCATAGCACTGGGAAGGGTTCGTGCCCAAACCCACGGGACCGACTCAGCCTAGCCAAGTGGGCGCCCCTGCACCCCAGGCTACAATGATAGCCCCAGGGGGAAAAGTACTTTGAAGAAAACCTGGATTCCCCCATCTAAGATATTGGAGAAAGGAGCCAGACTAGCTCTTGGGACAGTGCTTACAAGACAGACTGAGTAAACATCAGGAAGGGAGAAAATCCACACCAATCACACCCCAGCCTAATGCAGCCAGTAAGACCATAAAAACTGCTTTGGCCAGTTTGAAACTGACAAGAGGTGTGTTTTTTTAATGCTTTTTTTAAAGTATTTTTTTATTTTTTATTACTGTTTTATTTTTCAATTTCTTTTTCCTCTTTTCTTCTTTCTTTTAGTTCTTCATCCTTTCTTTCCAATTTTATCTCTTCTTTCTCCCCTCTCCTGCCTTTTTTTTAATACTCACAAGTGAGAAAAAAACTTGGAACTGTGAAAGGACATGAGGTGGACTCAAAGAGGGGGCAACCCAACAGCTGAGACAGTGAGACAAATTTCACTTGGCTATTGCAGGGAAACTGCAAGTTGCTGCATATTTGGATTATTATTATTATTATTATTATTATTATTTCATTATTCTTACATCTTTTATTTTAATA
>PVKM010034786.1:0-15429 GCA_004027735.1 Carollia perspicillata
CAGTTTACAACAACATTTACATGCATTATCTCTTTTAATCCTCACAAGAAAATGTCAAGAGGCAAGCCTATTTAAGACCATTAGAAATCCATCTACAGAGGATGAAACCGATTTGACAGGCAAGCATGTCTTTAAAAGTGAAAAGTCAACAGAAACACAGGACAGAGAAATTATCCAGATGTTATACAGATGTGCTGCAAAGGAAGTTACAAAGGCAATAAAGGACTCGGCATGGAGTATGGCCAAAGGGATCATGGGGTGGTGGGGAGAGAGAGAGAGAGATTGAGAGAGAGAGAGACTGAGAGAGAGAAACTGCTCTCAGCATATTCTTGGAGCATCAGGAGCAAAGATCCTTCATCACAGTCTTAGAATAAGAGCAAAGATCCTCACAGTCTTAGAATAAGAAGTCAGGTGAATTTGTCAAGGATTTTATCTGCCTAATCACTTCTTGATTAGCAATTTGATTTGGTGTTTGTCCTTTTGTTTCAGTAACAGGTCAACACTGAAAACACTGCTCAAGCCACCTTTATAAATTTGCTATCCAGGGACAGGAATCTGGAACTCAGACCAAATACCACCTTTTGACAATCCTGCAGCACTCGGATTGTGGGTTTTTACTTGCTTCCAGCTAATTGTCTTTTTATTTAAAAAAAAAAAACCCTATTGATTTGAGAGAGAGAGATCAATTTTCATTCCACTTACTTATGCATTTATTGGTTGATTCTTGTATGTTCCCTGATGGGGACTGAACCCGTGACCTCAGCATATTGGGATGCTGCTCTAACCGACTGAGCTATCTGGTCAGGGTTCCACCTAATTGTCTTGACTTGCTGATCTCCTGCCCCTACCTGCCCCATTTGCACAGCTCCCGTTCCAATGTAGCATCTGAAGCTCAGGCCACTGAGGGGGCTGCACCTGTGGGCTGGCTGGATTCGAGTGGAGGAGCATGATGAGCTGTAGCTTTGTCCTTCGGATGCCGTCATTAGTTTTTACTCCAGAGTTCAGACAGGCCTGCTGCCCCAACTCCCTTCTCATGCCACTTTTATTATTTTTTTTTACTTATTTTTAAAAAGATTTTATTTACTTATTTTTACAAGGAAGAGAAGGGAGGGAGAAAGAGGGAGATAAATATCAGCGTGTGGTTGCCTCTCACACACACCCCCACTGGGGATCTGGCCCGCAACCCAGGTGTATCCCCTGACTGGGAATTGAACTAGTGACCTTTTGTTTTGCAGGCTGGCACTTAGTCCACTGATCCACACCAGCCAAGGCTCATGCCACTTTTAAATCCTGTATTGTAAGGGTTTTCCTACATGGATTCAAAATAAAATGACCTCCACAAATGACCTCCACAAATGACCTGGAGAAAGGCTGGACTGCTGCCCTCCTTCCATTTCCAGTGTTCTTAGCACACTCCTAAGATCACCTATGGCTTTGTAGCCAAACTCTTAACATTTGAGTTTTTTAAGACTTGGAGAGAAAAAAGGGATTTTCTGTAGAAGTCTGAATTCTGTTGGACAATCAAGGTGTAAATAGGTCTTCTATTAAGACACTGTTCTGCTCTGATTGATGCAATGGCTCAGTGGGCTGGGTGTCATCCTGCAGACTGATAGGTCGCTGGTTTGATTCCCAGTCTGGGCTCATGCCTGGCTTGTGGGCCAGGTCCCTGGTTGGAGGCGTGTGAGAGGCAACCAATTGATATTTCTCTCTCACATTGATGTTTGTCTCCCTCTCTTTCTTTTACTCTCTTTCTCCCTCTCTTTTCCTCTCTCTAAAAAATAAAATCTTAAAAAAATTAAAAAGAAACTGTTCTACTGGGGTGGAACTATGGTTGCTTTTTAGACAATAGATGTCATTAAAGGTCAAGCATTTGGCCAACATGTTTATTGAATGTATGGCTCTTTAACCAAAACTTCCATCACTTCAGTGAAGATCGAATTTAATTTTCTCCGGGTTTTGGAACAATTCACTGCTTGGGTTTCTGAAAGAACAATCTCCCGTTTCTCTGTCTTCTGAGAACTCATGTAAGAAAATCCAGTTAATGATCTGGTTACTTAAAACCACTCCTTGGAGTGTTATTTGCTTTGCCAAGAAGAAGAAAGCCCTGTGAGCAAGCACTGAGGGTGTGTCTTTGGTCCCAGATTAAGTGTACCGAGCAAGTTGTGTTCTTTTATTCCTCTCATGTAATCTTACTCACAAATCCTTTCAAAATAGTAGGCTTATGGGAGGGAGACTATTAAGCTGCTTTCACTGCTAGTAAAATGATACGGGAGGGAGTAGGGGCAGTTAGTACTTATGGAGCTCCTCTGTATCCTAGGCCCATTGCATATGTAATCTCGTTTATTCCTCCTGGCAACTTTACCAGGGCTGGAGTTCAAGTTTCCCACACAGAGCAGAGACTCAGAGCACAGTAACTTGGCCAAGATTCCAAACAAGAAGAGTCAGACCTGGAATTCCACTCCAGGAATCTTTATTCCCTCAACTTCTGGTATTTCTGTGACGTCAAACTACCTTTATATACAAATGAATACAGGAATGGTGAGTCCAATCAGGGTGCCCCTATCAAGATAAAAAAATAAAAGAGCTTCATTCTTAGGAATAGTTTATGAATGGACGGAATGAGATATAAGCTGTATTGTTGGAACTGAAGTAAGGACAAAGTTCGTCAAGCTGATATTGAGCCAAAGTTGTTTTTATTTCTTTAATTTTATTTATTTATTTTTAGAGAGAGGGGAAAGGAGGGAGAAAGAGACAGAGAAAAATCCATCAGTTGTCTCTACTGTGTACCCTGACCTGGGGACCAAACCCGCAACCCAGACATGTGGCCTGACTGGGAATTGAACTGGTGACGTTTCACCTTGAGGAATGACGTCCAACCAACTGAGCTGCACTGGTCAGTGCTGAGCCAATGTCTTTTGACATATGTGGAAGTTTCCCAATTTTTAGGCTCACCTGTGCTTTGACAACAAGAGCTCAAGAAAGAAATGATCTAGGACAAGAAGCTACTTATCTGCTTGCTTTGTTTACCTGGCCTCTAATAACTTACCACATGTAGTAGAAACTGACCTGTGATTTCAAGTTTAGATGAAAAGTGCTTGCCACTTTACAGACCATAGGCAAGTCGAGACAGACTTGCTGCTCACTCTTACTGAGTTCTGTACACCCTTTTATTCTCCCAAACACTTCCCTCAACTTTTCTCACAAAATATCACAGATGCAACAAATTGCTTTTCCTAACAGTCTCTGCATTCCAATGGTTTTTATTGTTTTCCTTTTCCCTGAATTATGGCTTTGCTCGGATTCTCCTTCATTTTGTGGTTACTCGTACACATGTCTTATTTTTAATATTGAGCTCTTTGGGGATAGATGATGTTGTTTATCTTTGCTTCCTGCAGTTTAGCTTGCATAATTCACATAGGTGTTTAACTTCAGAGATACACTTGAAATGGTAGTACACATAAACTTTTATTTCTTCCTTATTTTTACATGGAACTATCATAGCGTACTTTGTATAGTCTTTATAACTTACTTGTAAAGTGTCATGAAGTAGTTTTAAATTATAAACAAAAATGAACTTTTTATTGTGAACACTTTGGTTCTGCTTGTATTTTCCAGCAAGGAATTAGATAATTGAGATAGAACGCCCATTGAAAAGACTGGACACATTTTGCTAAATCGATTTCCAAAAGAGTTTTGTAGACTATGGTAGGCAGAGTCCTAAAATGGCCCCTCACGATTTCTCACTCTAACCCCAGGACCCTGACCATGAAGGGGTATCCTGCCTACAATTATGTTGCCTCACGGCCAAAGGGAGATTTGGGCCTAATCTAATGGCATGAGCCCTTTCTTATAAAAGCAGACTTTTCTCCAGCTGGTAGCAAGGGGACAAGTCGGGAAGATTCTGAACGTGAAAAAGATTCAGTGTTACGAGTGTGAGCTTGAAAGGAACAAGGAGGGACATCCACAAGACCAGCGTGTGGCTTCTCAGATCTGAGAGTAACCCCTGACCCACAGCCAGGAAAGAAGGCAGGGATCTCATTTTAATAGCCACAAGAAACCAAATTCTGCCAACAACCCGAGTCCTTGGAAAAAATTATTCCTCAGAGCTCCCAGGTAAAAGCCAGCCTGGTTGACACCTTGATTTTGACCCTGGGGGACCCTAAGCAGAGGATCCAGTCAAGCCCACCTGGACCTTTGACCTGTGAAATGGTGAGATAATAAATGGATGCTATTTTAAGCTGTTAAATGTGTGGTTGGTTGTTACACAGTGAGAGAAAATGAATACGCTAGCTTACTTCTCTACAGCAAGTATGTAATACATGAAATTGTCCATGTCATTGCAGTGAATAATGCCCCCGACTTGTGTGCTATATTAAAAGCCTTTGCTAAGACAATATTGATTAAATTTGTTTTTCTTTGATTGCTGATGGGAATGAGCAAAAAAAAATAATAATTTTGTGGCCCTCCGAAAAAAGACAGGAGATTCTTGGTGAGAGACATGATATTGAGAGGAAAAAAAAAACAATTTCAGAAGAAGAGATTCTATGTAAAAAGAGTGGTGTGTTGAATCTGGTTTGTCCCAGCTTATGAAAACCATTGTTAGTTTTTAGAAATTTTTTAAGTTAGTTGTTGGACACAGCTATTATTAAAATTTAAGTTGTAAGATTAAAAAAATTGTATTAAAAACTCAGGTAACAAATATCCCAAACTCATCACTCCCTAGTTATTTTATGTGTTATTATTAGCTATGCTATTGAGGTTATTTATATCGAATGCATCTGTATGGTGGAAAAACTGTATAATGGTTCACTTTACATTTCTTTCCATCCCTGCATTAAGTGACTTCACAGCTGAAGCTTGACACTGGCAACGATGGGAGTATTTATAACACAGAAGCTGTCCAATGCCTTTTCTGAGCCAATGAGATAACACGGAAGTTTTTCTGAGACTTGGATCAGAGGTAGGGCCTTTTTCCTATTGTATGTGAACCCAAGAGGAGGTGAGGTCTGGCACACTGGCAGCCGTCCTGCCAATGTGAGGAGTGACCTCCAGTGAGAATGGAGCCAGCATAACAAAAGATAGATGCGAGAGACAGCGATGAACCAATCCTGCTGCCATGGTGGGAGCCCTATTTCCAGCAGCACCTGATCCCACTTCTCGCCCTAGACTTTTTGACTAAGTGAGCCAATAAATTCCTTTTGCATTTAAGCCAGTTTAGCTTAAATTGATGTGAAACTCACAGATACAAAGAGCCAAGTGTATTTACTGGGAAAAAAAGATTCATGTATAAGTGGATCCATGATGTTCGAACCTGTGCTGTGTAAGGGTCAATTGTACTGCTCTCAAGTGTAGGCACGTATGCTTGTGTCTTACTTTTTAACAAAAAAGTTTAAAAAGTAAAAAGAAAATAGAAAAGTCTACAGAATAAGGATATAAAGAAAAATATTTTCGTACAGCTATGAGATATGTGTTTTAAGCTGTGTTATTACAAAAGAGTTGAAAAGTTAAAAAATTAAAAGTTTATAAAGTAAAATAAGTTGTGGGAGGCTAAAGTTAATTTGTTATTGAAGAAAAATACTTTTTTTTCAAATGCACTGTAGTGTAAGTGCACAGTGTTTGTGAAGCCTGCAGTAGTACACAGTTACCTAGGTCTTCACGTTCACTCCCCACTCACTCACTCACTGACTCACCCAGGGCAGCCTCCTGCTCTGCAAGCTCCCTGCATGGGAAGTACCCAAGACAGGTGTACCCCTGGATTTTTACTGTAACTGTTATGTGTTTAGATACACCAATGCTATTGCTGTAATTATCTACAGTATTTAGTACAGTAATATGCTGTGTAAAGTTATAGCCTAGGAGCCATAAGCTATATTATACAGCCTAGGTGTGTAGTAGGCTGTACCATCTAGGTTTGTGTAAGGGCATTTTATGATATTTATACAATTAAATGGCCTAAGACACATTTCTCAGAAAGTATCTCCTTCATTAAGTGGCGTTCGATTGTACTAGTGCATACAAAGTGCTCAGAAATAGTCTGGTAATAAATCCCCATAGAATTATCTGGTCTTGATTTAATTTTATTTCCAATTGTAAAATTATTTTCTGTGAACTGGAACCCTTTTGCCCAGCCTTTTGATATATTTCCAGTCCACAAGGATGCTCTTAATATTTCCAAGTTATTTGCAAACAGAAAACCAAAAAGCAACTATGTTTCCCAAGCACATATTTACCTATTTAGACATTTGCTAGCACAGTATTCAACTGAAGTCTGAGAATAATGTGACATGACTAAAAACAAAGAAGAAAAGATGTCAAACTGAACCAATACACAGCATGAACCTTCTTTTCAGGCTCACATAGAGCAGCAACATAATTTTTCTTAATATGTAAGGTCATCTTGACCTAATTTAATCCTTAACTCTGTATCATAAACACCTGTTTTTGGAAAACGATTTTCAGGCTACACAAAGAAATGTCAAACTCAATCTATCAGAGCTTTAGAATTATCAGGAGAGATGAAAAACGGTATAAACAAAATTACTTATTTTTACAGGCTACCTTTGTAATCACACAGCAAGAGATGAGAAATTCTTCCATTGATGTAATGGCTATCTTACATGTATTTTTATTTATTTCCAAGAATTACAAAGGGAAGTAACAGAGCTTCAAAATATTTTAAAGAAATGGTTTTAAATGATCAAAAACCTTGAAAGCATTTTGTATCTGTGTGTAATACACATGGTCTCTTAAAACTTTTTAAAAATTAGGTCAGCAAAACCACAGTCTAATGGCCAATTCTGGTCCATCATCAGTTTTTGTACTTCTGTAAGCTATGAATGGTTTTTATATTTTTAAGTGATTAAAGAAAAAAAATCAAAAGAAGAATAACATTTTATGATATGTAAAAATGATCTTAAATCCAAATTTTAGTGTCCACAAATAAAGTTTTATTGGAACACATCCCACCCATTTGTCACAGATGGCTTCATTCATGCCACAGTGGCCGAGCTGAGTAGTTGTGCAAAGCCTCAAGTATCTACTATCCGGCCCTTTCCAGAGAAAGTTGGCCAACCTTTATGACCTTTCTCCTAAAGAAACACTGAGGCCCTGGCTGGTGTGGCTCAGTTGGTTAGAGTATCATCTCATAACTGGAAGGTTGTGGGTTTGATTCCCAGTCAGGGCACATGCCTAGGTTGTGGGTTTAATCCCTGGTCTAGGCACAGGGGCATGTGACTCCTGCCCCCCGCCCCCGCCAGCTCCTGACACAGATGATAGCTGGTCTGGCACTGATCTCCAACAGTCTGGGCATGTACGGGTGTGTATGGGCATGCACAGGGCATGTTGTACCAACCATGTGATGTTTTTCTCTCTCCCTTCCTCTCTCTTTAAAAGCAATGAAAAAAAATGTTCTTGAGTGAGGATTAAAAAAAATTAAATGAAAAAAGAAACACTGAAGCTTTCCATAAACTGAAGACTTCCTCACAGAGATTTCTTGTGTCAGTGACACATTGTATTTAAAAAAGGAATTTAAAAAAATGCACAAGTTTAGTAAAGATAATATAGTTTCCATATCACAAAATAAAATATTAGACATGCCTTTATTAGGTTTAGAATGTTTTTTTCCCACTATATGCCAGCGTAGCATAATTATTAAGAACTATAGGGTCATTCTTTTTCCTTGAATCTTGATTAGCTTTCTGTGACCTTAACCTCTCATAAGCTTTGGGTTTCCTATAAAAACAGAGTGATAATGGTACCAACCACATGAAGTTATGGTGGTATTAAGTAGGGTGATCTCTTTTGGAATGTATTATTAACTCAGCACCTAGCACATAGTAGGTGTGCATTAAAATTTTTAATAATTATCATCATCATCTGAAAATGTCACTTTCTAACCAGAAGTGGTTGTTGGCTCCGGGTACTACCTATAATTTGTGTTTTTACAAGGAAATCCATAAAACCCTACTTAGGTAATTTCACACAGCAGGATCCCTCTCTCTGTATTATCTGCAGAAAAACTGTCCCAGGTGCATGAATTCAAGCGTGCACATGTCAAGAACATGGAACAAGGGAAGCCTAGAATATCTAGAAACAAAAATCACAGGGACAAAAAGTGTTAGAGGCTGGGCAGCAGGTGCATTAAGCTCATGAGTAGAAAGTTGAGATTTATCCATGTGAGACTCCATTCCAACCTTTTCTATGGGGTGTCCACAGTTCTGTGACAGGCTATTCATGAAAGCTGTCTGACTGAGTAGCTGAAGTCTTTTTTAGAGTTTTGCTCATTTTATCCATTTTATGTTAAGTTAACAAGGCCATTTTGTTTTCATTACTTGATGTCTTAGCTGATGTTTCCAACCAGATATGCTCTTAGAAAATCTTGAGGGTGTAATGCTGCAGTTTTAGAAAGTTAGCCATTTCCTTCCTATCGGAAGGTTGCTGCTTTCTCCTCCCTGAGCTTCCTTTGCCCTTAGGAGCGAGATGACTCTGGATTAATGCACACAAATCCGAGTCCAGCAAACACATGATTCCTCAGCTGTGATGCTACCTTCTTTTTCTTTCCTTGTCTCTAAACAGATTGTGACTGCCTCAGCAGAGGTGGTCTCTTTTGCTCACTAGGGGCCATCTGGGGTCAATTGTTAAATGGTTGAGGAGAAGAACCTTCTTTAGCTGAGGGTTCTTCATAGAGAATGAACCTCTGCCTGAAGAGAGCTATCAGGGGAGAAAAATTCCCCGAGACAAACAGCTCTCTCATCTCCTCATCCCCCCAAATCACTTACAGAAATATCAGAATTCCGGAAGGCAGTAGATATCTCACAATGCAGCCACCAAACAGATTTTCTATAGGTCTGCTTCCTTTTTGGAAAAACAAATGACATAAAACAGTTTGTACAAATCTTATTTTACTTCCTGTGTTTTGTATTTTAGCATGTCGTTTTTAGGAAAATCCCTCCAACTTTTATCCTTGTTCCTCAATTATGTTTGAACAATTCTGGTGTATTGGGTTTCGTCACTCAAAGGAAGAACACAACACTTCAGCATTTTTGTATAATGTAGTTGGAATCATGGTGAAGAAGACAAATACAAACACCCACACGTCAACCTAGTGTGTGAGGATAAACCCCAAAACTGTAAGGCTCACACTCATGCCTGGGAGGGGGAGGGGGTGGGGTGGCCTCTGCTACTGGTAGGAGTAGCTCTCATCGTCATATTCCAGCTCATCTTCATCATCATCATCTAGCAGCCCATACTTAAATTTTCGGTAGACAGTGCCATCTTGGCCCATGTAGACTATGTCATCATCTTCATCCTCATCATAGTCACGGTCCCTGTACTCAATCACCTGATCCTCTTCAAAGCTGGTGCTCTCGCGATAGTTGCTCTTGTAGGAGTAAGACTTGCTCGGGTTGGCTAGCTTTTCATAGCCTGACTTCTCTGCTGGCTGAGCTCTGCCCCGCGATTTTCTCCAGACAAGCACAGCTACCCCAAGGAGAAGCACCAGCATAATGAAGGAGCTGATGAGCAAGGCTGTCTTGGCATGCTCAGGAGCAGACTCGATCTCCCTTGCTGGAAGGACGCACTCATCTGTTGGAAGATGATGCCCAAGGAAGACGGGAGAGAGAAAGGATGAGAGAAAAGATGAAATGGGAAAAATTAGTTTCTGAGGTCAAGAACTTCACATTTATCTTTTAAATCTAAAATGGTAGAATCAACTCTCTGTTTTTTTTAAAAGGAACACCACTCCGCAAAGCTGCAGTGAGTATTGCAGGAGAGTCCCAGTCTACGTCGGATGCTGCCATCAAACCCTTCTGGAATTAAGGTCATTGAGATCCAATGCGAGATCTTCTCCAAAGGGAGAAGATGCAAAGGGAGCCCCCTGCATCCCCGTATCTCATGAGTCAGCTGCTAAGTGTCCAACTTTACCAATCGATTCTTCTATTTCTCTCCTGAGAAAAAGATTCCATCTTGGGCCATGATTCACTAAATGCCAAATAACTAACTTTGACTTTTGCTAAAACTTGAGACTTTTCCCCAGCTACTCTTAAACCTGGTCCAACATGATTGTGCCACCATTCAAAGACAGGCGATTATTTATAACACCATTGACTCATTTCTGTGTCGCACCTTAGATTTACTTAAGTCACCATGTTGCTTGACAGTGAGAAACTGAGGCCCATTGAGAGGCAGTGAATTTTCACATTGTCAGAGCTAAGAGTTTGTTTATGGAACAATCAGAATTCAAACTCAGGGATCCTAACATCATGATATAGCCTGGAGATGTTAGGATAAACCACTTTGACAACTGTTTCTGACTTTTTGGTATTCTGTGGCCTTATTCTAGTGGGCAGGGGAGAGAAGTACCACCTTTACAATTCTTCTATCATCATTAAGATTGCTGATGTTGAGAGCTCTGCCTGTCATTCAACAGCCTCTGTTTCGATGCCTTAATTGATAACATGGACTAAAAAAACTGTCACAGAAGGAAAGATTAAGCCATAACTTCAGCGATGAGTTCATTTTTCTTACTTTTCACCATTTATTCAAGTGGTATGACTGGAGTAAACTGCCTAACTTTTTTTTTCCTTTTTTTAACATACCCAGTGGGACTGCAAAAGAAAGTATAAGAGAACTAGAGAAAAAAAAGAGCAGGGCACATTGGATGTACAAGCTGAAATACACAGTTTTTCATAAATGCTTTCTGAGCCATCTGAGTCTTCCTCCAGGATTATTTTATGAGAGATTCTAGGTACATTGTACATACTAGCTTCATGATGTAATACTACTGCCAACTATTTTAAGGGCAATTACTTTTGCTTATTAGATATTGGCTGATTACATCTGATTCATCACCACTATGTCTTCCTCTTTTCGCTGGTGATAAACAAGTTTTTTATTTTATTGCAACTTTCATTCTCATGGGATTTTGCCCATTAAGCTAGTTTCTTTTCTAAAGTAACAGCACTATCATTATGGCTTTCATTAGCAATACAGCACAGAATTTTTCCCTGGAGGAAATATTAAAGCACCAGAGGGATAGATAAGCAATCGGTGTGTGGTACTTGGAGATAAATACTGCCTGAGGCAGAAGAATCAATAAAAGACCTTTTGAGGTTGGTTCAATTACTAGGGCACCATATGCAATCACGTCTTACTGCCCTACAGTCTTAGGTCTGCAGAGTCAGGGGCAGCCTCTGTGATCTGGCCTCAGTAAAGAATGAGCAGGTAATCAGAGTGTTTAGACTTTTGCAGAGTTGCCCCGGGTGGATCTTTGAGAGCCACAGAAGGCCTAGGAAAGCTGACTGACTAGTTTTTAATAAGAACAATCTTACAGAAAATCTGCAGCCAACATGCACACATTTCTGGTTTCATTGAAAGCCATCAATGTAATTAGGGTTATTATTCTTAGCTGACACAGCATGAGTGTTAGGCAATCAGACCCTGAAGGTGGATGTATATGAGGAGTGGGAAAATCAGCTGTTTGTGGGGGTGGGAAAGCTGAAAGAAGTAAATCATTAGTTTTTGGAAAGATGCTATTTAGAATTTAATTGAAAAACCTAATTAGAAAAATTAAGTAGAAATGGCTGGTAGCAGTTATGGATTGGGGATCTATTTCCTTTATAAATTATGCTTCCATAAATATGATGTGTGTTTTTGTCCATGATACAGGACGAAATACAGGCCATGATACATCTGAACCCCAAGGAAATGATCTACTTCTGGACTAGAGAATTTATTTTAAGAATTTATTTTTAGACATGACTTGTCTCCTCACACAACCACATCAAAATTACATATAAAATATAGAACAACCATCACTCAGAACTTTCAGAAATCGAGTTGAATGGAAGTCTGACAACTACAGGATTAAAGAAATCACATCCATCCAGACTGGTAAGTGGGGTGCAGATGCACGACAGGCTGGTCCAACATTCACGTGTGATGGATAAAAGTCTGGAGGGATATCTTGGGAGTGAGGAGTTCCAGCCCCAGGGTCCCAGTACCAGGCAGATAAGTCCCTACAACTTCTGGCTGCAAAAACCAGTGGGGGTTGTATTGGTGGAAGCAACTTCTAGAGTCCCAAGCAGTTCTTCTTAAAGAAGCCACACACAAACTTACTCAGACTCATTCCCTCAGATCTCCAGCACCGGGGTAGCTGCTTAAAAGACACCAGTGGCATACAGGGGGGAAGTGAAGTGTCTGACATCAAGGTGATCAGAGGCCATTGTCCCTTTTCTAAACCCTCCCCCCACAGAGCCAGAAGGCTAGTGCCACATCTAAGACCCCGTCAACCTGGCTAACACTGTTTGCCATACCCTGGAGATCCCCAGAGACTGCGACCCACCCAATTTATGGTCCCACCCAAACTGCTTTTCCATATGAATGGCTGGTCTTCACAAGTGGTGAAGCCAAGTGGTTTTAACAAAGTAGTGGCTTCCCAACTTCTTAAATCCTCTCAAACAAGCAACAGATAGACTCAGAGAGCCCCCAGCCCTCATACCCCTTGCTAAGTGTTCCCAGGCATAGCACTAGAAGTAGCCACCCTAGATTCACAGCTTGGCTTGCCTGGGAATCTCCAAGCCCAACTCAAGTAGCAGCCATCTCAGATTGCTTTATAGCTCAGGCAGGGTGGGCCCGTGCAAAACACAGGTGGGGACTGACCTTGGCCTGCCCACACAGTGGACAGCTACATACTACATCAGAGCACCACTACCCTGGCCCTGCACAGCTGATCCTCACTGAGGATCAGAGAGAGAATCATGGATATGGAGAGCATTTTGATGGTTGCCAGATGTGAGGGGGTTGTAAGGGAATAGGTGAAGAGGTGAGGGATTAAGAAATATGAACAGGTAGTTATAGAATAGCAATAGGGATATAAAGTACAGTGTAGGAAATGGAGCAGCCAAAGAACCTACATGCATGATCCATGAACACTGGTGTGGGGATTGCATGAGGGAGTGGGGGGTGCTGGGCGGAGGGGGCAAAGGGGGGAAAATTGGGACAGCTGTAATAGCATAATCAATGACATATAATTAAAAACAAAAAATATTTTTTAAGAAGAAATGACTCCATTTGGCATCTTTCTAAGTTTGTGGCCAATGAGGACCAAATACCCATATGGATAAAGTTGGGAGTGGAAGACATTTAGAGGGTTGGGAATTGGTTGAAAATGTTTGTTTCTTCTTAACCTTCAGTGAAATCTCATTTCTAACATGCTTTAAGTCTCTAATGGGAAGGCTAGATTCAGGTTGATTTTTGTAGCCTGATTGTTCAAGATAATATGGCATCATCTTCCTTGATAGTTGATTCTTTTCCTTTTCTCTCAGAGGTGAAGAATAAAAAGAAAAGATTTGAATAAAAGACATTTGTAAAGATAAAACTTTAGGCCTACTTGAGCTTTAATGTTGAAGGTAGCACAGTAGTGGAAAAAATGCAGGTTTTGCAGACCTACGGACCCACATTCTAATTCCAGATGAGCTTCTTATCATTGGTGTGGATGGGCATGCTCATCAAACCTTTGAGCCTCAGTTTCCTCATCTGTAAAATGGGATTAATATCTTCTTATATGAGATGATGGACAGCAAGTTTTAAGTACAGTGGGCAAGCACATGGCAGGCATTCTATGAAAGGGTAGTCATACTGATTCTCTAGAACTTTTTATCCTTTTCTCCCTCCATCTTCCAACAGCATCCTGAGGGCACATCCTGCCTCTGGAGGCTGCTCTTCCTCCTCCCTCACCTGTGGTATCCTGGCAGTCACAGCACTCCTGGGCATTGCTGGGATCATTGGTGCCACAACAGTGCAGGCAGCGGCTGTCATCCACGAGCAGCAGAAGGTTGGCAGGGCACACAGTACAGTTCTTGGCACCAGGTCCTTTGCATTCTACGCAGCTCTCGTGACATTTTTCACAGTTAAATTTCTCCCCCTGTTAAGAACGATCAGGAAATTCCTTTTGAGTGAGGAGGGACTTTCAAGACCTTGGAGATCCCACATGGGAGTTCTATCTTATCTCTATAAGGATGGGAGGCACATGGGGGACAAGAGAAAGGCGGTCAGTTCTGGATAAAAGACAGAACTAACTCTCAGCACTTGGATGGATCCATTGCTGGGCCTTTCCCTCTAAGATCCACTGGTAACAGAGTGGGAGAACAGGCCTCAAGAATAGCTCAGGTTACAAACTGATAGCTCATGCTGTTCCTGCTCAAGGACAAGTTTTGTCTGGCCCACCTTATATCAACCTTCACAGATTAAAATTATTTTCTTTCACTGACCACATTTCAAAGTTGGGGTGTTCCACACGTAAATTCATCATTCCCAGAAGGCAATGCCACTTTTGTATCTGATGCTCTCCTACTTGATATAACCAGGGGTGCCCAACCTTTTGGTGTCCCTGGGCCACACCTGAAGAGGAGTTGTCTTGGGCCACACATTAAATATACAAACAGTAACAAAAACTGATGACCGAAAAAAAGGTTTTAAGTAAATTTACAAGTTTGTGTTGGGATGCATTCATAGCCATCCTGGGCTGTGGGTTGCACACTCTTGCCACTTGCTCTGATGTCACCAACACATAGGTGAAACATCAGATTCCACTGTTCATCAGCCTTGCACTGGGGTTTTCTTTGACCAAGCACCTTTGACTCATTACCTGCTCTGCCCCTGTCCTAGAATAATATAAGCTATGATTGTTTAACTAAAGCAGTTCAATCTCAGTGGGAAGAGGATTGAGAGAGGAGGAGAAAGTGGCCTCCCTCCTGCCAAGTTGCTCCTTCACTGGTGCTAGAAATGTAGATGAGGAAAGATAGCTCCCATTTCACTGCTTCACTTTGGACAGATGGTACGATAGAAAACGAAGGAGAGGGCACTGTCTTTCTTGAGTACCTTGGCTTGTTTTGGGCACCGACAAAGTATTTTCTCAGCTATTATTATCTCATCAGATCCTGGATTAGGAGTCAGAATTCCTGGGTTCAGTCCCAGCTTTGTTATAACCCTTACTACTCCTGTGGTCTTTACCGACTATTCAATCTCTCTGAACCTCAGTTTCACTGGAGTGTAATGAGGACTAATGTCAGAATGTAAAGAGAGCCCTGGCTGGTGTAGCTCAGTGGATTAAGCACGGGTTTGTGAACCAAACAACCGCGGTTCGATTCCCAGTCAGGGCACATGCCTGGGTTGCAGGCCAGGTCCCAGCAGGGGGCATGTGAGAGGGAACCATACATTGATATTTCCCTCCCTCTTTCCTTCCCTTCTCCTCTAAAGATAAATAAATAAAATCTTAAAAAAAAAACCCAGAATGTAAAGAGAGCTCATATGTGAACATGTTGGGTTATGTTCATTTCACCATGAGACATTTACTAAATTTCTAGAGCTTGGAAACACAATCAAGAAGTTAGTGGATTCAGAAATCCATGGTTTCTGGGCAAGCAAATAAAA
>PVKM010034787.1:0-15442 GCA_004027735.1 Carollia perspicillata
AAAAAAAAAAACTTGGTCATTTGGTCTGTAGAGTTTTCACTGTTAGGTTTTGTTGAATTTATCCTAGAGTTACTGTTTTTTATGCTCCTCTGTCACATGATTTTCTGTAAATGTAGGTCAGTGATCTATTACAGGTTAATATTTTATACAGTGTGAAGTAAGGTCCAAGACTTAAATTTATTGTTTTCATGTGATATCTCATTTTTAACAACATTTGTTTAAAGGACTTTCCTTCCTCCATTTCTTAAATTACCTTGGCACATTTGTTAAACATAAATTGACCTTATATATGTACGCCTATTTCAAGAACAGCATAAAGTTGCTGTTCTGTGCTGATCAATAGAACAGTAACTTTATGCTGCTCTATTGATCTAATGACTATTATATATTTCCTACATCAATATTCTCTATATTGATTATGTTGCTTTATAGTAAGTTTCAAAGTCCTCTGATTTTTTCAAAGTTGTTTTGCTTAAGTTAGGTCCTTTGCATTTCTATATCTATGTCTTGGAATCTGTTTTCCAGTTTCTCTGTAGTTGCCTGTTGGGGGTATATAGAGTCTATAGCTCAACTTCAGTAGATTAGATATCCTAACGATATTTCATTCTCTGATATTTATAATTTTGAGTGAACAGTTCTTGCATATTTTGCTAAATTTACCCCAAAATATTTTCTTCTGATGCAATATTTCAATTTTTAACTTTTTAATTTCTAGTATTAAAATATAATTGATTTTTCTTGGAAATTAATCTTATATTCAGAAAGCTTGCTACTCTCACTTGTTAGTTCTAACAACATATTTGTCTTAGTTCTTCTTTTCAACCTGAATATTTTTCATTTCTTTCCTATGCTTTGGATAGTCTTAGTTCTTCTTTTCAACCTGCATATTTTTCAGGTTCTTCTTTTCAACCTGCATATTTTTCATTTCTTTCCTATGCTTTGGAACTAATTTAAAACTCAGTACAATGTTAAATAAAAGTAATGTGTGGGCATCCTTGCCTTGTTTTCAATTTGGGAGAAAGCATTTGGCCTTCATCATTAAGTGTGATGCTATTTATAGTTTTTTCTCTCTCTCTCTTTCTTTGGATGCCCTGAACTTGGGGAAAGTACTATTCTATCACAATATTCCATTGTTTTATTGTCCTATGTTGGTGTTGGTTCATTTTCTTAAATATTTTTCTGCATCTATTTAGATGATTATAGCTTTTTCTTTTTAGCAATAAACTCAAGTCCATAAAAAAGTAGATTTAAATGTATTTGATATAGACTAATGAGTTGAAAATACTTAAAAAAGCAAGACAATTTGAACATAAAAACATTGCTTTTAATTCTACTAGAGATCCTAAAATAAGAAACTTAAAGTATGATTTAAATTTCTTATCACACGCAGCCAAATCAGGAAGCTAGAAGAGCTTGAAAATAAATGAAAATATAGAGAAGAAATTAAAAAGAATGTATCTAAATGATATATAATAATATTTCTTGAAATAAAGATTAAAGAATGGTCATAAGTTAATATTACCATTAAACCATATTGAAAATGGATATAGTTGAGACATTTCCAGATTTCAGGAAAAACATGAATTCTTGGTTTCATAAGTCCAATATGATCTAAGCAATATTTAAAAACACACACTTAGATACTTTGTTATGAAATTTTATTCCCTAAATGACAATTAAAGAAAAGGCCTATGTACATAAAAAGTAGGAAAGTAGATAAAAATAGACAAGAAAAGATCTTAAAATAAGATGAAATTAACTCAAATACATGAGAAATAAAAATATCTGTATATGAAATAAGTTTACTTAAAAAAACACCAAAACAAAGTTTATTTTATCCCCATACAACTGAATAATTGATCTACATGCTATTTACACAAGACACATACAAAACAAAAAATATATAAAAATCAAAAGTAAATGAATGGTAAAATATATATCAGACATATATATACTAAGAAAAATGAACTAGTGGTAATAGCAATAATAACATCAAAAACATTTGTTTTAAAGCAAAATCTAATGGGGAAAAAGGGTCAATATGTAACAGCATAAGAAAAAATTGCAGAAATTTTGTCTAAATTTAAATGCAACAAATATTAGATACTCAAAATATCAAAAGCTTACAGTATTAAAAAAACAAATTGACAAATAGACCACGTTAGTTTTAAAAAAGGTATTAATGTATCAAAATATGTATTTGCAAAAAATGTGACTATTATAACAACTTATTTAGTAGGAGTATTCACTACTACTAGAAAAAATTGTATGGCTAATGACTTGAAAACATACAAGGGCATTTATTAACCATATTAACCACACGTAACTAAATTGCAAAAAATAAGAAAAAATATATTAGAAAAATACATTTGGAAATTTTACAAACTAAAACTGTTTCTAAAGACTCATAGGTGAAAAGAGAAGTCACACCAAAAATTAGTAAATTAGATTAATATGTAATATTATTAAATATTAAAACATTAAAACTACATGTTAAATTTGTGGAACTAAATCTCATGTAGTATAACAAAGATGGCATTCAGAAGTAATCTACAGCTATAAATTCTTGCATTAGAAAATTATAAACTATAAGTTATATATGCTTACAACTCACAAACTGGGAAAAGACTTAGAGAAACCTAATATAATTATAAAAATAAGTTAAGCAATTAAGTGAAAAGAGTAACAAACTAGAATAATATTTAGAAATAACACAATCAATTGCAATTTGAAAAATAAGTAATAAAATAGAACTCTGACAATATGATCAAGCAAACAATACTAGAAATGAAAGGCTATGAACTATAAATACAGTGAATTAAATTATAAGAGAATACAATTGATACATTTCTATAATGAGATGTAAATTTGACCAATGAAACTACATTAAAACCCAGAACTACTATTGATAAAGCAACTAAATCAATAGACTAAAAACTGTTAATTTCTTCCCAAATATCCACATCCCAGTTTGCCAAAAATAGCCATATGATTTTAAAGGCAATCTGTAAATAATCTTACATAAAATATGGCAAAACTGAGAAATAAAAAATTTAAAAACTCAGTAATGATTTACTCAATCTAGAATAGGCCTGAGACCAAAACTTGACAAAGATAGTATGAGAATGAAAAATATGTTCCCATATCATTCATCAACACAGATATTAAGTTTCTAAACAAAATTAAAAGTGTTAGAACAAACTGGTTATCAAAACAAGGAAGAAAAGAAGGAAGCAATGAAGGATGGACAGATGGACAAAAATTGGATCTGTCCTTATAATATACACAAAATTGAATTGTAGTGAATTGATAACCAAATGTTAAAAAACAAATATATTATAAAGAATTAAAGAAAATATTTATTACCTAAGAGTAAAGAGATTCCTAAAATGAGATGCAAAATATAAAATAAATAATTGGTAAGAACTGACAGCATTAGAATTAGAAATTTCTTCCTTAGAAAAGGAAAATAATCCACCATAAACTATATGTGAAAAAAATCAAAGCCCAAGAAGCCTGTAGGTACTGCATATCAGCTCTTAAAGACTTTATGTCCTGAATGTACATAAAGAGACCCTAAAACCAACAAGACTATTTCCCCAAATTGTACAAAGGCACGAACAAACAACTCACGAAAGAGAAAACCTAAATGGCAACTAAACACAAAAAGATGTTCAAATTGACTAAGAAATATAACTGTGTATCATCATATTGAACAAACTAAAAAGTCTTGACAATATCAAGTACTGCTGAGGCAGGAAGCAAAGTGTTGTTTCACACACTGCTGGAAGGAAGGTACCGTAACTTTGTTACACTCATTAGGAGAGTCATTTGGCCATATTGTGGAAAATTGAAGGTGTGCATATTTTAATACACTGACATTATTTCCAATTTATATACATTATAAAATGTTTGCATATGTGCACAAAGAACTGCTCCTGTGACTTGGTTTGCAAGAGTGATCTAAAGAAAGGAAAAAGAAGCGGAGAAGAAAAAGGGAAAGGAAAGGAAAAGGAAAGAGATGGAAAACCTAAATTCCCATAATGAAAATATTGATTAAGAGATTCTTTTATATTCACTGTATTGAACCTTATACCATAATGAAAATAAGTGAACTTATGTGTCAATTATGGATAAATAATATAACATTGAAAAAATGTGCACAGTGCAGAAAGTGAAACATTTTATACACTCCATAAAACATATCAAGCAATGTCTTACTATTTCTAAGGATAGCTGCTATGAACATAAGTTTATAAATATTTATGGACATAATCTGTATCAAAGTCAGGATGGAAGCTTACCTCTGGGAAATAAAACTTGGAAAAGTTTAAAAACAAAAAAGCTAAAATAATTTTGGCAAAATTTAAATTTGGTAACGCTAGGTGGTGGGTATAAGAATATCAGGTATATATTTTTTACTTTTTTCTCTATTTGAAATATTTCATAATTACAAAAATAAAACTATAAAAAGAAACCTATTGGCTTAGAAACCTGAACTGCTGACAGCTGGCAGATAAAGTTGGCAGAATTCAGACACTTGAGTTCTCTGCTAAATGACAGAGCGAGTGCAGGCTAAGCAGCCACAGACATACTAGACAGATGCTGAGGAGGGAGACTGGACAGCCCTGCTCTCCTCTGCAGCCACAGGAGCATCATTAAGTACCACCACAGTGGTGTTGCAGGCGAGATGCTCGGGAGTGGGCAGAGGACAAGGCCATTGAGAGGGGCTGTGTGTAAGAAGGATGGATATTTCCTTTTCTTGTTTCTGTAGCATGCTGTTCTCCTGAGCTGATATTGAAAGTTATAGTGGCATTTGACTGATTATATGACAGCCTGCGATGCACGCTATAGGAGGGAATGCCAACAATAAGCAAGGACCTTTGAAGCCAATAGCTTTTATGCAGAAAAAAGGAAACCAAAAGTAAGTTCAGTAGGAACCTGTTATATGCAGATAGTCTATCTGTTATACCTTTCTTCCAAGGGTATATTCCTTTTACGCATATATGTTCATATGGATAAGTAATGCTTCACAGTAATTCAGCTACTGGTTAAAGAATTAACATGTTTAAAACCATATATTAGGGATCCTGTAGGTAGAACTAGACTGAACCAAAAGTATATTGGAAGTAAAATAGAATTGAAAATCTGATAACTTGTATTTCCAATTATAATGTGTGTTCAGCTGGGTAATTGACTTTGCTTCTTTGAACCTTAATATCCACATTTGTAACAGTAAAATTACAGTTGTTAATATACACCTCAGAAGATTACTGTGATGCTTAAAAAAGATGACGAACTATGGAAAGAACTCTGTGCAGGTATTTGGTACTTTTATTATGCCTTTTACAAATAGGGTGAATAATTGGTACACAGATGATATACACAGATAGGTAGATAAATAGATAGATAAATGATAGATAAATAGATAGATAGATAGATAGATAGATAGATAGATAGATAGATAGATAGATAGATAGACATCCTAAATTGTGGCCAAAATTCTTCTTTCTTGATAATTCAATAATTTCTTCAGGCCAATAAACTCCAATATAATAATAGTAAAATAGTGTAAAGTTAACTGAACTTGTGTTCTTGATCTTAAATATCTATGCTGTTAAATAATTAAAGTATTATATGAGAGTCAGGTATTTTAATAGACAATCTATATTACCCTGAATACTTATTTAACAGGATACTGAGCACCTATTTTTGGCCATATGCTCTGCTTGGTTGATAAAAATACAAAGAGAGCTAAAAGGTAGAATTTTCCTTTTACCTAACTGCTCATACACTGCAAATGTGGTCTTTGTGCTCTAATTTGAGACCATGGGAAGGGTTAGCATATGGCACAGACAAGTGGGAAGAATAGGAAATCTTCACCCCCATACACCCAAGGGGGTGCAAAGTCTTTTTAAATATAAAAGAAAGAAATGAAATTCAATTAGCCTATTTTAATTTATTTGAGAGAATTTTTAATATGGCTATAAATCTCTGTTTAATTGTTCTATAGCCTGAGTTTTACATTCAGTTAATATACTTTTCTACTAGGAATTTTACAGTGCATTAAATATAAAATTGCATAATGATTATATCAGCCATCTTTTTAATTAAAAATTATTTTTTATTGTTGTTCAAATACAGTTATCTCCTCTTTCCCACCACCTCTTTCCCCTGCACTACCCACCCCACCTCCTACCTTCAATCCTATCTCCCTTTGGCTTTGTCCATAAGTCCTTTATCCATGTTCTTTGGCAACTCTTCCCATTAAAAATTTAAAGATTTCCATTACATTATAGCTTTATGAACTTGTATAAATTCAAATTTAGAAAGGACTTAAAATACCATTTGATCACTGTTCACTTTTATTACAGAGTATATAATTCTGTATCGCACTGTAAATGTGATAGAATAAATCTTGTCCATGTAAATATTCTAGACCTGTTGCTTACACTAAAATGGGATTCCTAGAAGCTGACATTCCCAGAATATTGAAAGAGAAAATGGCTTACTCACATACCATGTAATGATCTGACAATTTGCTGGTTACTCCCTCCCAGAAGCTGCCAATTCAGGAAAATGGAGGGATTACAAGGCACACCACCTTCGTTATTCACAAACTGTGGTCAGTGAGCCAGACTTGGCTGTTTTTTTCAAAATGCTCCACATCATTCATAAAGAAAAAACTGTCCTTCATTCTTAGATTATGACCTTTTTATGTTTTTTATGACAAAATATGTTCTCCTATGAGAAAGCATAAAGGCCATAGATGTTGATTTTGTGTAAAGTTTTTTTAAAGATTTTATTTATTTATTTAAGAAAGATGGGGAAGGGAGGGAGAAAGAGAGGGAGTGAAACATCAATGTGTAGTTGCCTTTAGCACACCCTGTACTGGGAATATGGCCTGCAACCCAGGCACGTGCCCTGACTGGGAATCAAGCCAGTGATGCTTTGGTTCACAGGCCTGTGCTCAATCCACTGAACTACACCAGCCAGGGCCATTGTGTAAAGTTTTTATCTGGAAACATTAAGGCAACACAATGTCATGCCTCACTTTCTGTTATTACTGCAATTGTCCTGCCCATGTGTGATGGAAACTTATAAAAATTGTTCTTTCCCCCTTTATTTTTTAACATGAAAGCTCTTTCCCCTGTGAAAACTAGACATGAAGCACTTCCTGCCTCAGGCAAAGATTGTTTAAAGAGAAATGGAGTGTTTTGAGAACCCAACTAAACATTTAAAATCTAGGGCATTGATAATTTAAGATCAAATATTTTTTACTTGAAAATCGTGGTTTTAAATATCAAAAGCCATAGTTCAGCAGAACTTAAGGCAGAAAGATTATATCATAAGCCATAGTCAAAGAAAAACTTCCTATTGGTTGGAATCAATTTTTTTACCAATCCTTCTTAAAATAACAATTAAAAATAGGGAGAGGAGAGAGTTGATTATAGGAAGAAGTCACAAACCAAAGCAAAAGATTTTGATGTTTATGGGAGTCTTTGAAAAAGGACTTTACACTCTGTTTCTTATATTTATTGCTTTGTCTTCTGGCCTAGTGTTTGGGAATCTAAAAGTCAATAGATTATTTTGGGAATCTTAAAGCTCACAGAGACTGTGCCTCCATCTCCAGGAGATGAGTGTTGTGTGTTATGAACTACCAAGAAATGGCCATGACGTGTCTAGATAAGCAAGACATAGTGGACCCTGCCATTCATTAAATAGCCTACAGGACTGTCTTCAAGAAGGGCTTGGAGTTAGTGAGAAAACCACCGGAGGGCCTTGTAATCAGGACAAGTGGGATGCTGAGTGATGTGTGTGTGCCAATGGCTTACCCACAGAAAAAATTGGGCATTTTGAGTGAATGTCTCTTGGAATTAATGATGAAAAATAAAAAACAAAAGGAGTGCGAAGTCTGGGAGAAAATGAGGACTCAAGTTTTTCTTCTTGATTCCATTGTCTCAGCCTCAAGAGAAGGAATCCCACACTGACTAAAAATCCTGATGAGAATAATAACTAATAAAATACCCTGAATGCAATGAGTAGCTAATTCTACAGAATGATCAAAATTAATTTTAACTATACAAAACTAAGCAGATTTACTTTGTGCACGTATCATTGTAAGAAATCTCAACTTTTTCCCATTATGTGAACCTACAAAATCTGAAAACTTAGAGCTTTTGATGCTTGTTTCTTTGTGGTCCTATGATATATGATTTACATTAGAATAGAAGCTTTTA
This sequence comes from Carollia perspicillata, assembly GCA_004027735.1. Classification (NCBI taxonomy): domain Eukaryota; kingdom Metazoa; phylum Chordata; class Mammalia; order Chiroptera; family Phyllostomidae; genus Carollia; species Carollia perspicillata. The sequence continues at coordinate 8,241 of PVKM010034787.1, forward strand.
AGGAGTAGTATCTTATATAGTAAATGACTCAAGGCGCTTTGCTTCCACAAGGCAAAGTCAAAAGCTGATAGATTTAGAGTTTCAACTGGAGGTTACACAGAAGGATAATGATCCATTTGTGGCTATGGGACCTTTAAGCAGCTCATCTGTCAGAGATTATATATCGTTGTCCAATAATAGAACTTCTGTGATTTCTGAGGTAACCAAAATTCACAGAAGGAGAAATAGGTATGTTGTACAGTAGTGGTTAATTAGTGGAAGGTAGAAAGCATCAAGAAACACCCCCAGAATTTAAAGAATGATAGTAAGAGGCATTAGGGCTGCTTAAAAAGAAGCAGCACAGGGTATGGGCCAGTGCAAGAAAACTCTGTAAGAATTCTGTTATTTTCTTATGTCTATTGTCTTTATTGTATTTCTGTAAGTGACTGGTAATTAAACATTTCTTTTTTTTTTTTCAAGATGCATGCCCTTATTGTGATGATTCAGCAACTAAAGAAGCTTTGATGGAGAGCTATTGCCTTTTCATGATCCAATTATATTCATAGATTCAGACAGTTAAAAAATTAAAACAAGACAACATTACAGTTCTGAAAGAAAATGCCTCAAACTGTAGCTTAGAGGGGGAAAAACATCTTACAGAAACACAGCTACAGACCTAGAATTTGATCTTCTACTTAATGGCAAGATGATGAGCCCAACTTCCTGGCGAAGCACAAAGTCCACATCTGCCTGTCTAGAGATGGATATCCTGACACGGAGTGCCCAGGGAGATGGAACTTGGAAATCTTTTGAGAGAAAAACTGCCTTTACAGTTTCTAGCAGAAAAAAATGTGGTTGTTTGGAGAACATGTTTTTTGTTTGAAGCCACCAAAATTTGGACACCAAATATCCCTGCATCATTTGTAACATGACTGATGTTTGGTGAAGTGAGCTAAAAACATGTACTTCAGACCAGACAGTTGTGTAATCTTAGAGTCCATCAAAGGCATCTGAAAAGGGTAATCAGTCCTGAGTGTTGTTGGGCTGTAGATCATCTCATTGTTCTATGAGTTGGTTTTGGCACAATGCGAGGACTGAGAGCAGTAGGTGAGGGCTTGTGAGCTCCAAGAACAGCAGCTGCTAATAGATTTGGAGAGAACAATCCTGTTCATGCTCATGGATCAGAACAGTGAGAGAGTGCAGCCTTGTGACTAGCACAAGGCAAGGTGAGATCACCCAAGCAGAAAGTAGATAATGAGACATGGCCTCAAAGAATATTCACATTTTCACTGAGAAAGATAAAGTGTAGGCATTTGTCTATGTATATTAAATTATATGGAACTGCTCATGGAGAAAATATGCATTAAATAAAAAAAAAAGACTAATGAAATAACATTTAAAAATGAGGTGTTCAAAAACACGCACTGCATTTAAAGAAAAGATATTTATGACTGACAGAAACTACAATATCAAGGACAAGAATAAGAATACTCAAAGTCAATCACAAACACAACTCTGGAAATTTACTGGCTGAATCTAAATTATTTTGCTGGCTTCACCATTACTCACTTTCCTGATGTAAGGTCAAGAGGGTTAAACTCTGGATGATATTGCTGGGCTTTTTGAAACAGTTGTAAGAATAGAATAGATGCACTTTGTCCTTGATAGAATATTTCTGTAACATTCTAAATTTAAACTCTGGTTACCAAACCATTAGTTAGTTCTAGTGGCATGTGTTTGTGGGTATGTGTACATGTGTATACGTGTAAGTATCTATATAAATATCTATACACAAATGTGCTTTTAGTCTTCCCTCATTTACAAAGGCCCTATTTCCTCTGTGTGAAACCCTTTTGAGTGAGTTTGATGATGACCTCATCAAAGTCATCCCACCCAGGGTTCTTAATCACAAAGAAGCACAGCCCTTATACCTTAAGAAGATCAGTGCCCTAATTTGACAGTTTTCAAAAGACAAGTCAGCCTTGGCAGTTTCTTTTAATCGGAGTTATGTAGAACTTGCTGATGAAGACTTTCCAGTTCAGTCAGGAGGTCTCTGAACTGTAGCTTCATGCCGAATACTTCCTAATCTGACCCAGTTCTTTCTGGCAAACAGGAATCTTAAAGGAAACACTGGAACTAAATTGATGCTGACACAGCACTTTGGATAAATGTTCAAAAATAAGCTCAGAGCTCCATTTGCCCTGTGTTCTGATACCTGCCTGGCTGTTAAGCAATTTTTATCCTTACTGAGACTAATCTACCATAAAATTAGGGTATCATCCATCTCATGTGGGCTCCTAAAAGAATAAAAAAACAATAAATATAAAGAAATATTTAATGTATCTTACTTGTCTGCTTCTTGCCGAGACTTAGGCAAGCAAGTTGCCTACACATTTTTACCCCATCTCTGATAAACTTCATTGCAACATAAATTTGCTAAAAGCAGAACACCATTTTCATTGGGTCTCAGTGAGGCTCAGCCTAACTCTTAGTCCATAATCCCCCTGCCACTAGATTTCTACTCAGAGACCTCGTTCTGCCTCTGCTTCTGGATCCTAACCAGTGCCTGCACAGAAGCTCAACTTTCCTTGAGTTCCCCATGCCCGCTGGCATTCAGGCCCTTCTGAAATACTGATGTACATCTTCTTTGGGAGCCTCAGACCTTCTTGGCCTCTGCGTGGTCTCATTCTCAAAATGCACATGTGCCCTGATGCCCATTTTTAAATACTCTTCTGAAAACCTCTTCTGCATGCCTCCCCTGCTCTGGGCTCTCCTTCTTTCACACTATACACTCCCCAGCTTCTTGTCTGATGGACTATGAACCATGATTCAAATTCCTGTTAAATAGCTAAGGTCTACCTCCCAGCCAATTCCTTCCCTATGCTAGGGGTCCCCAACACCTGGGTTGTGGACCGACAGCAATCTGTGGCCTGTTAGGAACTGGGCCACACAGCAGGATATGAGCAACAGGCTCATCCATGGAGAGAAGCTTCATCCATTTTGATAGCCACTCCGCACCTCTCCCATGACCACCTGAGCTCTGTCTCTTGTCAGATCAGCAGTGGCATTAGATTCTCATAGGAGCACAAACCCTACTGTGAACTACACATCTGAGGGACCTAGGTTATGTGCTCCTTATGAGAATCTAATGCCTGATGATCTGAGGTGGAGCTGAAGCAGTGATGCTAGTGCTGGGGAGCAGATGCAAATACAGATTATTATTAGCAGAAATGTTTGACTGTACAGAGACCATAATAAATCAATTGCTTGCAGACTTCTATCAAAATTCTATCAGTGAGTGGCAAGTGACAAGCTGCATCTGGTGGCAGGCTATAAAGCCATTGGCCTGGCTCCTTGGTCCTTAGAAAAATTCTCTTCCATGAAGCTGGTGCCTGTTGTCAAAAAGTTTGGGGACCGCTGCCCTATGCCATATGCCTACCACCATTTCTGAGTGTTATCTCCATAGATCTTTTAAGATGCTTCACAATCATGTTTTGACATACTTTTATATTTTCTTGAACATCATGATTGGCAGTCACATGTACCTGGATGTGTCTAATTTTGCCTTGCTACCTAAAGCTACCACGTTTTATCTAGCTTCTAGTTTAAAATTTTCCTCACTTTATGCGTAGCTGTGTCAGTGGGAACCATCCTGTGTTATTGATAGGAACTGAGATAATTGTGCCCCAGGTCCTGCCTGGTGCCCAGTCATCAGGGGAGCCTTCCTAATTTTCTAATTCACCCTTTCACTGGGCCCACACTGAGGGCATTCCAGGCTTGGCCACAGTCCTGTGTAGGCCTGGTCATTGAAAGAAACTTCTTAATATTTTTCTGTATAGCTTGGTGTGGTTTGAATGAGTGATCAACGTCTCAAATTCCAAATCCTTCCTTTCCCACTCTACTACAATAATCTGAGGTTAGTAGGCACACCTAAAGATATGATCATTTGTACATAATGAGAGTAGACACAGCTTTGAGGTGTGGCATATTAGGGTGGCAATGCCTGGGTGAGGAAGGCTGGGGATTGAGCTGAGTCTCAAAAGTGTGTATTCTTTACAGCATTACACATGAGGAGGATTAATTGTGCTGCAGAAACTAATCTACACAAGGAGATATAAGCAGTCCATGCGCCAGTGTTCCAAGGGGCCAATATATCAGAAGTGGTTAAATGAGTTTTGTCATGTTAGTCCTGAGGTGAAGGGTGGGTGATTCCAAAGCAGTGGTGTTTCAATGACACATAGTAATGTCAAGTCCTAATTGCTCAAGGAGATCTATTGTTTTGTGTCAGGATCCCAGCCAGATGCTGAACAGCAGGCATGTATGTGTGTCAAGGGAGAGGGATAAAGGCATAGAAGTCAAATACTCAGATGAGGCAAAGACTTACTACAAAAATGGATTTGGAGCAGTGTCCTAGTGTTAGGTACCTGAGGCCTTAAGGCAGCTAACAAGCAGGCAAACAGGAGCTAGGAAGCTTTATGAGTGAAAGGCTAAAGAGATAGATCCCAGGGGTCCTCCCAGGCACATCAGGTAGACAATGTTGGTAGCACAGCTGGACTCCAATCAGCACCAGATGGAGACAGTGGGGATGCTGACCTTCCTCCATGACTGGAGGGAAGTGAGTATGTGTCTACAGGTAAGATTAATGAGTACTTCCAATTAAAGAGAAAGGCATGGGATACAGGAAAAGGTATTATAATTACACTTTTGCTGAACATCTTTGATGATGCCTCAATAAGTATCAAATTGGAATTCTCAAACAGGTATTTTCAGGCCTCTCAATTCCTGGCCAGATCCCTCAGCCCTATGCCATGGCATCTTATATAACCCTTCAGACTTTCTACTCTCTCTGCCTCCATGACTTTGCTCTAGTCTCTCATCTGTAATTCTTTCCTCTTTCTATTACTTCCCCAAGACCTGCCATGTCATCAGAAATGCTACAGCTCTTTTGGTTAGATACTATCCATAAAGCATTTTTCTGAACTTTCTAGAATTGCTAGTTTACTACACATGAAATCATCCCAAGGACATAGAATTTTTTATTATTTATTAGCAGTTCTCTCAAAAATCTTAACTCAAAACTTTGAACATGATACATCCTTCAGAAATATTTGATTATTGACTAATTGCTTATGCATCTCAGATACAAGTTTACTTAGTCTTCTCAAGGTAAAAGTCAACTAGTATTTCAGTTAAGGGTTGTTTGGTATTACACAATGGCATACATATCTTACATAGATATATTATTTTTATGTTAAGTTTAAGAAATTATAAGTAAAAGCAAAGGCATTTTATAATAGTCATGTATTTTATGTTATTATACATTAATGGTATTAGTATATATTTAATGTTACTATATGTTATATTTAATATGTTCCATGTTAAATAATATATATTTATTCACCTACTACCACTGTTTTATCAATATGATTATGACTAACTATAGTTCAGGGTTAGTCAACAGCCTGAGATCAGCTTTTAAGTTTGAACTGTTAAGTATGAAAATCTCAACTTTCATAATCTCTATTGTGACCCTCATAAGCATATATAATCCAAAATCATATTATATAATGTAGAATGTTAGCAAAAGATATATGGGAAAATAACAAAGAACTAATTTATCAACACAAATAATACTTGATTAAGAACTGGAATCAGAATGCAGGCTCAATAACTAGAATACCAGATTTATCATATTTCTAGTATTAAAAATTAGAAGCATACAAAATGTTTTAATATAGTAGCTCTGTAAACCAATAGACATTACTACAGGTCAAATTTTCAGTAGTCTAGAATAAATTGACAATAATAACAACAAAAATAAAAATGAAAAATATAAAGTGAGCCTTAAAATTTACATTATGTCACTCCAGAATGCCAGTGCCTGTCATTTATTAAAACCCTAAATCAAAGAACAAGAATTAGACATATTATCAAGAATTGCATCTAAAGAGAGATAACATATTTTATAACATTTCTCCACACATTTATTAGTGGGCAAGAAGGATGATCCACTGCCACAAAATTATAGAATAAATTTCATAATCAAAGTGTTGATAATCCAGAAGTTATTAGGGAGATAGGAGCAATTAATAAAGAAATCGTAAGTAAATCATCTTGATAAACATTTACACTGATTAGGTTATAAAAAACTGACAAATTCATCTGTCTAATCATATCCCAAATCACAGAAGATTTAAAAACCCACAATGTCTACCTTAGTGAATCCACTATAAATAATCACAAAATACAAATTGTCAGGGAACGTATCATTTTTACTATTTTAAACAAGTGGTATTTTTCAGTAGTTTCTCTAAGATTTATTACTGCTGTTAATACCACCTTTTAAGATTAAGCAACAGTCTTTTTCTCTCACTCATGGTTTTGTTGTTGTGGTGGTGTTTTTTTTTTTTTTTAATTCATTGTAATTAATTTCTCAGGCAAACAAGCTTCCTATCAGGCAGGTATTCCCACTTCCTCCTAGCTCTAATCATCACATTCTCGCTAGCTCTTTTCTGACAACTTTTATTCTATACATATAGCTTTATTCTAATTTACAGAACTTTTAATTACCACAATAAGTTGTGATTCCAGAAACAAGATTAGTGTAGCAATCATGCTGATCTTTAGACCCCACTGACCTTCCTGATTGGTTTCTACAAGTAACCTAATGCTTTGCAAGAGTAGTTAGAGCTACTGATCATTGGTTTTTACCTATCTTCTGTTTGATATTAAGGTAAAGTAGCTAAATGCCCAAAGATGCTTCGTCCCTGAAAGATATTAAAACACTGATATTTGGAAATATCCTTGTAAGACTCTTTGACTTTACATAAACTTGACTAGTAGAGCTTCTAGCCCTCTTATAGACAGACATGCCATACAAGGGTCTTGTCAGTATAAAGCAATTTGATAGTCATTTGTAAATTCAACCCCAATTCTGATTTAAGCTTTACTTCCCTTAACATAGCTCACTTACCTCTATTGAACCACTGTATTTCACCTACCTTTTATAACTACACTTTGACAAAATGATAGAGTCACTGTTAGCATAGATAGCTAGTTAGTCATTAACGAAAGAGAAGGGAGCAAAATGGGCTAAGTTTGATGAAGTCAGGAAGCTACAGCTTCACAGATACCTCAGGGGACTGTCATATTCTCCACCAAAGAGACATTAATCCCCATGCAGGTAGGAAAGACCAGCTTTTCTGTTTCCCCAGGAAAAAAAA
>PVKM010034788.1:0-15428 GCA_004027735.1 Carollia perspicillata
GAAGTGAAAGCGGGTATAATTAGTACTCTTACCCTCGACAGCCTGGCCCTGCCTCTCATGGGGCTCATGCGCTCATCGAGCGGGGCGACTAGCTAAGCTTCCTTATGTCCCAGTGTAGGATGCACGGATGCACCACCTCACCTATCAAACTCCTCCCCACCTTAGAAGAAATAATACCACCTACTGGAACCTCAGTTTCCTCATCTATTAGAAAAAGGGGGTCATAAATATATCAACTTCCAGGGTTGTTGGACAGGTTGAGATGATTCATGCAAAGGGCTTACAGCGTGGCATCCTATATACAGGAGATACGTATCCACTGTCATCATTAATTATTATTATAAAAGAGTTTATGGAATGATAAGGCTCTACTTCCAAGGACTTGAGCGTTGAGCATTCTCAAAAGTCAGGGCTCAGTTTCTTCCTTGCGCCCTCACTCCCGGTCCCCTTCACGTAAGTACTGGGACAGTCTCTGCCCCACTGTGGGAAGGAGGCTTTCAGATCTGCCCAGTTCCCCCTGCTCTGTCAAATGCTGGCACTGTCTTTATCCTCGTCACACACAAGGGGGCAGAAGACACAGGAGTGGGGAGGGGAGCCACCAGAATCATTCACCACCTGGGCCATGATCACAGCTACGGAAAATGAGGAGACAACTGTAATTTTTTCCCCACTCTAGTTGCATCATCTGTAAAATAAGCTGGCCGCACCTTTACTTGTTTTTGGTTTTGGTACATTTTCTTGATGTGTGTCATGTGTTCCTATTTTTCCCTATGATTTATTTAACTAAAAAATACAATAAAGGTGCATTTTTCAAAAATTAAATTTATAGGAGAAAGCGATATAAAAAGCAGATGAAGGCAGGCCCATTCGGGAGACTCAGACAGGAGGCTGCCAGAAACGGGGCCCCTTGCAATGGCCACAGTGTGGTAGCCAGCCCCCGAGAGTGTCCTCACAGACTCCTGCCAGCTGGTCCTCACGGCCTTGTGTAAACTCTCAGAACTTGGCAGAAGCAATGGTATACCACATAACGACCAAGGCTGGGCCATAAAAAAGACTGCCGTTTCTGCCTTGCTCTGCTGAATCACTCCCTCCAGGAGAGCTAGCTGGCACGTTGTGAGAACACTCAAGCAGTCCAGTGGAGGACAATCAAGGAGTCCAATGGAGGGGGGCTCTGGCCAGGCCAGTGTGCCACCTTGGAAACACAACCTCCAGCCCCAACCAAGCCTACGGTAGACCGCTGCCCCAGTGGGCATCTTAACTACACCCTCGTGGGAGATCTAGGGCCACAACCCGAACTAGACTACTCCTGGATTTATCATTTCTGGGAACTGTATGAGATAATAAATGCATATTGTTTGAAGCTGTTAAGTTTTGGGGATAACATTCAATGAGTCAATAAATTTTAGAGCCAGAGAAGGTACCTAAGAAATGGTGGGAGCCAGGACTCCCTGAAATTACTGTGTAAGAAAACTTACTAAGGCTTCCTCCATCTATGACATTCTCTAAGTTCAGGGCCTGACATTGAGGGAAGATATCTTAGTGGATCTACATCTTTGAAGGAGCCCCAAACATGACAAATGAAGCTAACGAAGTGCGAGTTCAAACGTTAGGACAGTATCATCCAACAGTAATGTGGTATTATGGGAAGACTGCGGGCCAACCCCTTCACTGCTGGGATAGTACGTAAAATCCTGGCAGATGAAGTGCAAACAAGGAAAGAGATCAAACGGCTCAAACTACTGTGGGTTAGTTAGGGGCTCAGAGAAACGCAGGTGAGAGGTGACAAGTTTTACAAACATAAAGCCGAAAGCAAAATCACAAATCCCCGCTGAGCTAACAAATGCAGCCACGATCTGGAAGGCAATTTAAAACAACCCAACTTCCTTAAAAAAGAACAGACACATCCTTGTTTAGACCTACTGAGAAACGAGAATGCTTACAGAGCTGCTGTGGCCCCCAATGTGAAAGATGACCCCCCTATCATAACTGGTCACCGGAAGCCTTCTGAAGTGAGGCACCTGCCAGGCACAGAAGAACTGGGCCGCTGACGCTGATGACATGTGGGTTCCAGCAGCTACAATTCACAGAGCATTTAATACAGTGGTTCCAAGCACAGGTGCTGGAAGTAAACTGCTTAGACCTGGTGCAAACCCCACCTCTTCCTGGCAGTGTGACTTTGAAATAATTATTTAACCTTTAGGAATTTTCTCACCTGCAAAAGGAAGGAAGTAGGTGGTGCGGACTAAACACGCTATTTTATGTAAGTGTAGTATCTGGTGCACTTTAAATGCGTAAATGGTAACTTTTATGACGATTACATCACTGCTAAGGAAAAAGAGTTCAAAGCATAGAGTAGGAGAGATACTTCCTTAAAGGTGGTCTGACATCAGAGAGTACCATTCACCTGACTTTCCATAACAACAGTATCGATTGTTGCTATTTTAAAGCCTATCCACAAATTCTTTGACAGTTCCCCCATAGAGAGATGGGTTGTGTTTCCACTACCTTGAAACTGGGTGGGCTTTTGTGAATGTTTCAACCACAGGCTACACTACTGGCAGAGGTGACACTATGTGACTTCTGAAGCCAGGTCACAAAGTGCTTCTCTTCTGCCTTGCTCACTGGAGTACTTGTACTTGAAGCCTTCAGATGCCAGCTAAGCAGCCTACTGCCCTGGAGCCGCCAGACTGTGAGGAACCCCAGACTAGCCCTGCAGCGGGGCCACATGGAGAGGCCCCAAGTCTACACAGGGTGATGCCGGGCCAGCCCCCCTGCCTCAGGCCTGCACTGTTTCAGCTCCAGCTACCAACTAAGGACAATGGTATGAGGACCCCTAAACCAGAACCACTCTAAGCACTTCCCAATCCCTGACCCCCCTGCGAGTGCGTGTGCACGCATGCACACGTGCACACACACACACACACACACACACACACAAACTATGAGAGGTAATAAAACAACTGGTGTTTTAAGCCACTGTGTTTTAAGTGATTTGTTAGACAGCAATAGGAAACTGGAATATCTGTCATAAGGACACGAGACACTCATACAGAGTTAGCTTCCCACCTGCTATCTCATTTTGTCCTCACAATTGCACTGGGAAAAACGCAGTCTCATTTTCTAATGATAAAACAACACTCCACGGGAATACCTGGACTGCCCAAGGTCATATGACTAGTGAGTGACAAAGCAAAAATTCCTGGTGAGAAACTCTGACCTCGGGTCCAGTGATTTTTCTGCTGTGCCATAGCTGACCCCCAAAGTAGACCACCGTGTGAGGAAAATATACATGTTGGTACACACATAGGCACAAGTGGAGATCAAAGAAAAGCACTCTGCTCCAAGTCTCAGGGCACACAGAAGCCAGTCCCTCATGGGAGCAGCCCTGCCCTGACAACAGAACTACACAGATGATGTGGGCAGCTAGTTAAAAACGACATAATTAGGAAATGATCAGAGCATACAAGGACTGGCGAGGGCCTCTTGTTTCTAACACCAGACATCTCAGTGGACAGCCTGGGCACCATCACAGGAGAGTTTTCAGAAATCCTTGTCACACCCCAGAGAAGTTTCAGTGCAATAAGAGATGAAGGTGACATCCTTCGTTACGGGGCCCTGCATCTGACAGCCTGTCAGGACGAACCTCAGCACTTGTAACCACCACGTGTCAGATGAAGACATGCTTCTATTTTGGCTCCACGGAATGACATTCCTTGTTTGCCTCTACAGCTTTTCCACTATGATTGATAATTACCAAGCCATGGAGACAGAGGAAGTATATTGCTAACGGGTATGAAGCCAGCATCTCAAGGTAAATGTGCACCCACAGTAAATCACATTGGAATAAGACACCAGGAGGTCAAGACTTTCAAATTCATCCATGGAAGATGTGAACAGGACCAGGGGCTCATCACAGACAAATTTTACCAACAATCACTTTCTAAGGGTCTAAGAAGTAATGTTATCAATTAATGCAAAGAAAGTGAGAGAAAAAAACAGATATCATTCTCAGATGCAAGTCAAAAGACTAAAACAAAACAAAACAAAACTGAAGCAACCTAAAGGTCTAAATTCCTATATTCCCGCATTATCTTTCAAAGAGTGCAGAGATAAAGAGAATCCCCTCGTGTGTTTATGTTGTGCCTTCAAGCAGTGGTTTCCAAACAGTCTCCACTATCTCAGAATCACCTGAATAGATTTTTTTAATACTCGTATTCTTGGGACCTACTCCTAGAGATTCCCAGTTAGTAAGTCTAAGTGAGTACCCTGAATATGCATTTTTGATATGTAATTCTAATGCACAACCAAGTTGGGGGACTACTAGGTGACAAAGAATGTCCACTGTAACCACACTATCTGTTTTCTCTAGAAGCAGAACTCCAACATGTTAGTGGAAAACATAGCTTCTTTGAAAGAAATCTATCTTGTCCAGGCTCCCTTGCAGCTATATGGCAGCTTAAGGCAGCCCTGCAACAAAGTGCTGCCAATAGGTCCTAAAAGGAACTGAATGTGAAATGTCTAAAACATGTTTTTCAAGGGAAGTTAGATGTTCCACTCTAATGCTGCTTCCTTCCTGCCACCTGGAATGTGGACAACATGACTGAAGCTCTGACAGTCACTACTGATCATGAGATGACCTTGAGAATGAAGGCAAGCAAGGTAAGTAAAACATAAAGGAAGCCTACCTCCCTAACACTGACAGCCCTACACACCAAAAGCCTCCAGACTTCTTGACCATAAAATGAAATAAGATGCAGAGTCACTGTTCCTTGGGATTTTTTGATGCATTACAATGAAATCTAATACTAATATACCTAACTATCTTAGAGTCTGCCTAAAACTCTAATATCTACCGTCACCATCCAAAGGATATGAGGCAGGAACTTGATTTTAACCCATAATTTACAAACAAGGAAACTGAGTACAGAAAAGTGATATAACTTGCTCAATGCCACACAAGCAAGCTAGGAATGTGCCAGCATTTAGACTCATCTCCCAACTTCAAAAGCCAATAGTCTGTTCCCACACTATTTTGCGGGGTACTCAGAGAAGAAGGCCCCTTTAAAAGTAGAATGTGTACCTCTCAAAAAACTGCACAGGGGAAGGAAGGTGCTGTCCAGACAGGAAGAGGAAACGCCCATTTCTCCCTCAGTTACACTTCTCCCCCTTTTCGTTTCCTTTTCTGTTTTTCACGTTTTTGGTTTTTCTTCAGTTCTTTAAAAGTAGGACTGGGTCATAATAATGTAAACATACTCAAGGGGAAAAGCTCTCGCTCACAGCCTTCCAACCTAATTAGCAGAAATCCATCACCTACTCCAAATTGACACCATGACCATCTCCTGAGAGCACAGAACCTGCCAGAAATCAAACAAGCTTTCACCCAGGCACAAATAGAAGTTTTCCTGATTAGGGCCCTCCCCAAACCAGCCTAGACCGAGGGGATTTGTGAATACTGCTGAGTCCCCATTTTTTTTAAAGATTTTATTTATTTTTAGAGGAAGGGGAAGGGAGGGAGAAAGATAGGGAAAGAAACATCCATTGGTTGCCTCTCACAAGCCCCCAACTGGGGACCTGGACCATAACCCATGCATGTGCCCTGATGGGGAATTGAACCAGCGATGCTTTGGTTCACAGGCTGGCACTCAGTCCACTGAGCCACAGCAGCCAGGATGAGTTCCCACTTTCAAAGTTGTAAAATAGAGATGTCCAATAATACAGGCCACTGTCAGTGATTATGGGAGATTAAATGAGACTGGGCCTGGCATAAGGTCAGGACTGAATAAACATACAGCACTGAATACCACTGACATTTGCATTTCTCTATTCGTTAATCATCTCTTTCTCCACCTCCCACCTAAGACTACGAGACCTAGAAGAAAGGAAGTTTGTCTCTTTTTCATGCATTGCTATTTCCCACCACAGAGAACAATGTGAGATACGTAACAGAGGCTCAATAAGTGCTTGTCCAATGAATGAATGAATGAATGAATGAGCGAATGAGCAAATGAATGAACAACAATGCAGTAAAAGCACTTCCTGCCCCGGTATTCAGTGCCTGTCCGACTGACCAACTCACCGTGTCCTGAATTCTTCCTGCTGTGACAGTGCTCTGCTTCCTATTTTTCCTACTCATGTGGATATCCCTCATTGGACACACTCCATCTGCCTCTCCCCAGATCTCCACCACTCTACGCTCAGGCCAAGAGAAGCCCTACCGTCCCCAGGGGCTCTCCCTGACTGTGCCCGTCCAGAGTCTCTGCACTTGCCACTGACCTTCCCTAGAACTGGTCTACATCACTCGATAAGCCCTATACTCCCTTGTGACACACTGTGCAGCGTCACCAATACTAGAAATCATCCCATTCGCATAAACAGATTCCAGTTTGCAAAGGTTTCTCTTCAGGAAGTTTGAAGTCCAACATTCTGAGAATGTGGCCAGGAAATGAAATAAAGAAACAGCACATAATACCTGCGTCTACCTAAAAATAATTTTAAAATTGCCCGTGACTGAAGCACACTATGTGTACCTTTACATGGACATCCCATTTAACGCTCACGAGCATTCCATGAAGGCGGTATTATTTTTTCAAACTTATTGATGAGACATCTGAAGTTCAGAGAGTTTGGGTAACTTGTTCAAGTATTCACAGCAGAAATCGCCAGAGCTGGGGTAAAAACTCAGGCTTCTGTGTGTCTCAAAGGGCCTTGCTCTTAACAGGGTGCTCTAAGTCATGTCCAAGGGAACTAAAGAAGCAGGAAATGAGGGAAGAGAAGAGGAATGGAAGAGGGAGGCAAGAGGAGAGGAAGAGGAGAGGAGACAGAGAAGAGGGTATGTGTATTCAGTACACACATAATCACGGCTACATGAATGGGCGAGGTGGGAAATGGTAGGAAGAAGGGTTGGTAAGTTTTACAAATGTCCAAAGAGTTACTAAGAAATAAAGCATACTCCAAAAGAGGGAAAATGGCACCAAGCTATAAAAGCTCAAACTGCCGCCTTAGATAAGCAACAAGTCTTCTGAATTGCAGAAGCTGTTCATAAAGTGCAAATGAGACCCAAGAGAGCTGCCCAACAGGGCTGCGTCCCCAGGTGCACCACTCACACTGTAGTCTAAGTAACAAGAGTTGTCAGGATGACTGCTAGGTATATAAACCTTGGGCAGGTCCAGACAAACTGCAAAGAAAGGAGAGGGGGGATTCCATCAGCTCGCACCTTTTAATATTTCTGTAGTATAGGCTTTCTCATCCCCATTTTTCAGATGGCAAAACCGAGGTTCAGAGGCTACTGATTTGTCAGGCCCAATGGCAAAGTTAGTGACCATGCCAGATTCACACCCAGGCCTGGGTCAAGAATGTCAGCCCTGTCCAGACACCTGGTGGTGCTTCTAGGGCAACATTTGTAAGAGGTGGGAACAGTTGGACTCTCAGATGGCTCCAGGTGCTCTTTACCTCACACTTCTCCACGACTGGCTGCTGCCCACACTCGGAACTGTTGCCTGCCACGATGCCAGCACGAAGGTTCTCGCTGTCCCCAGTACCCTCCTCCATGGAGTAGGTCTTGGAGTGGTTGCCACGGCGATGGGCTGGGGCCCTGCCCTGGGCCAGGCTGAGCTGCCTGCGGAGCGCACGGTTCTCCTCCTCCACCTCGCGCACCCGCACCTCCAGGCTCTCGCGCTCCCTCTGGCCTGAGGCTGAGTACCGGGGGCTGTGTGGCTGGGACTCCAGCGGAGACAGGGACACGGGCTTTCCATCTGTGGGCACAAAAAGACCAAGGAAGAGTTAACACGGAATGAAACACACCCCAGCCCCTGCATGTACCCTAGACAGCCATTACTGCATAGCAAAGTTCCTTTCACAATCCCATTTACAAGGGAAAACAGATGGAAAATGGGTTACAAATAAACGCATCCAGACTGAACTGGGAACGAAGTCGAGAACAGAATGACTTATTGCGGTGATAAAAACTAACATGCTGTTTAGAGAAGACAACCATAATATAATTTTTCCTAATTAAATGCACTGTCTTCTTTTCCCTACTTGGCAGGTTACTAGGTAGCCATTCTGGTTTTCAATAAAGCATTATGAACCTGAGGAAGGAGGCAGGGGTGGGGAAAGAGAAGAAGGGGAAAGCGAAGGGAGTAGGAAGACATGAAAGTGGTCAAAAAAAGGAGGAGAGTAGGGGGAAATATGAATAATGATGAAGTTTATTTATTTCTTCCCATGCAAACTCCTATTCATCCTTCAAAACCCTGTTTCACAAGCATTACCTCCCACAAAAGCCTTCAAATGGCAAATATTCCTTCAGCATATCCCAAAAGTATTCTGTACATAAGCACTACAGAAAAACATATACATGTACCTGTCATAAATTATTTTATCAAATATCTCCTGTGAAGATTAGGAGTTCAATGAGGACAGAGGCTGGGCTTCCTCCTCCTTGTGGTTACATTACCATGACATCCAGTAAATGCTGGAAGGGTGGAGGCCATGCCAACAGTAAAACAATGAAGGGCAACAAGGAAGAAAGTAGTAACGTGACCAATCCCTGAGTACTCCCAGAAAAGCAGTCATGGTTAGGCTGAGGGCCAGTACCACTCCCCCGAACAATCACACAGAGAAGACAAGTGGGTCTTTCAAAATCACACAACGGAGTGCGCTGATGCCTGAATGCACGCCCAGCTATTTCTTAGGCCCGAGCCTGTACACTTTCCACTTAGATGCAGTTTCATAATAGGCTATACAGACAGCCACAAACTGTAAAAAATTACTAACGTGAAACGCCATCTCCCCAGGATACGCGGCACACCGTCTTGTGTGCAGCAGGCACTCAGTGCAGGCGTGCCGCTGAGGAGCCCCGGGGACACCAGACGCACCGAGAGGTGCCCCTCCTCTGCTCCCACACTCTGGAAACCCCGACAAGCAGTTCCACCGCGGCTGCCCCAGACGACGGAGCGAAA
Source organism: Carollia perspicillata (assembly GCA_004027735.1). Taxonomy (NCBI): domain Eukaryota; kingdom Metazoa; phylum Chordata; class Mammalia; order Chiroptera; family Phyllostomidae; genus Carollia; species Carollia perspicillata. The sequence goes on from PVKM010034788.1 coordinate 8,958, forward strand.
ACCGCATCTCCGGCAAACTGCCCTCTCTCGGCCACCTGCCAAAGACACTCCTCTTTCTTCATATGTCAAGTTTTCCTACTTCCTGCCCAGACCCCACTGAGCTTTCAAAATGTCCAAGAGAGACAGTGTGTGACTGACAAAACTTGAGGATCAAAGAATGTGCGGGAATCCTGCCCTGCAGGGTTCGCCTGCACTGTGGACTGCATCGCCTTGGCCCAGGGCCTCTGATGTATCTCTGGGCCTTCACAAACACGACTCCTTTCTTCCCTCCTAGTCACCTAGTCACCTCGGGGTTACATTCCTGAGCTCCCCGTCCTCTCCCGTCAGTGCGGCACACCCCGACATGCTGAATTACGCTGCCCAGGACTACAAAGCCAAGGCCGAGGCGCGTGTGGGGGGACATGAGATCACAGGTTGATTAGGGTTGCATTGTCACCAAGCTGGACAATTACAAGCTCTGACCCAGGCTTAGGAAACCGGTCTCCCTGTTTGGTCAGATCAAATTAGTTCTGCGGAGAATGAAAAAAGAACAGACAGCTAACAGCAACTGAGTTTTCTCAGCCGACATCAGCGGGGCCAGCAGGGGTGGGGAAGATGAGCCTGGAGCCTGGCGGTGGGCAGAATCGCACGTTGTCTAGCGCCTGTGGTATGTCTGCGCTGTGCTGGGTGTAGTTCACGCAGAGGATGTCAGGTTATCACAGCACAAGCAGGTGGCAACTGGCGTCCCCATCATAGGTGAGGAAACAGATTCTAAAAGTGTGCGCCATGTCCCCACTGTGGCACAGCAGGATTCGAATCCAGGAGAGCTCAAGGTCCAGGCCCTCTGGGACACGGGGGTCTTCGGGAACATCTGGGCAGAAACCCGAGAAACTCTGGAAGCCCACAAAACTAGCAATGAACAGGGACTCCAAGGGTGCTCTTTGGAGGGGTTACCTAAGTGCTCCGAGTTTCAGTATTCCCTTCTGTGAAAAGGAAGCAGAAATGCTAACCTTACGAGGACAAGGGAAGGCTTAAGTAAGACACCCAAATACAAAGCACTGAGTAGTGTGCCCCGTAGCTGGGAGTCACTCAGTATAAAGTAGTTCCTCCAACTCCTTCCCAGTGGGGCTGGTGATACTACAGGTGAGATGAGTTCACAATGTTAGAGGCTGCACATTTTCTGAACACAGCGCTATTCTGAGTAGCATGTGGGAGCAAGCAGCCGACACACTGTGGCTTGCTTTGACATGTGGCATCTCTGAACCTTCTTGCCTTCAGCTTTAGGCAAGAAGGCTGACCCTGCCCTGTGTAAGACAGAGTTACAATTCCTGCCTCACAGCCTTCGAACTGGGACATTAGTTTTTCTCTGTGTGTGTGTGTGTGTGTGTGTGTGTGTGTGTGTGTTTCTTGCCTTTGGACTTGAACTGAAACTCTGGATCTTCCAGGGTCTGGAGCTCGCCGGCCTTCAGACTAGAACTACACCACTGGGTTCTCTGGGTCTCCAGCCTGCTGACTCACCCTGCAGATCTTGGAACGTGACCGTCCCCATAACGAAGTGAGCCAATTATTTACAGTAAATCTCTTTATGCACCCCCCTCCCCACACCCCATTGGTCTGTTTCTCTGGGAACTCTCTAACAGAGGGGCAGACAACAACCTGTAGACCGTCCTTTGAGTGCCACGGCCCAATATCTGGTTTCTTTATTCCCAGGGCCTGGCATGCTTATTAAAGCATCTGAATAACAAACAAAGAAACAGACTGGCATCTAGAACTAAAAAAAAAAAGCATGAAAAAATAGACCTAGCAAGTCTTAAGCTAACATGACTCATTATAATATTAAATGCTAGGGGACGAGGGACAGATAACCAAGGGAATGAACAAAACAAATCACGTCACAAGAATACGAGACTGGAACAAGAAAGAGCAGACTCTAAATTATGGTCTTGCCACTTACTAATAATAAACTTAGGCAAAGTACTTCACTTCTCTGTGATTCAGTGTTGCCACCTGGAAACTGGGGGACGCTGGTGACTGCAAAAGCAAGCGTGCATCACGCCCTTTCAGAGCAGATACTCGCATTTCCTCTGTCCGCCCCCACCCTCGCCCTCCCAGTCTGGAGCAGGGCACATTCAGACAATAGCAAATAGAATCCCTAATTTCTGGGCCCCCCTTGCCTTTGCTTCTCTAGTACCTCTCCTCCGGGTTTCCACTTTTTTAGATGCACGTAGTCTGTCTGCGTGGTGCATCTCCGTCGCATAATGCCTAGGTGTGTTGATGTGTGGCTCGACCCGCTTTGAGTTTAAAAATGTTAAACGAGACATCATTCAAAACGTTAGTTTACAACACCTTCCGCCTCCCTCCAAAACTTCTCAACAAACATACATTTATCATCCGATTTGAATCTCTGAATCCACTTGAAATGAATGCGCAGAATTAAGAATCAAGCACATCTAAGATTCAGAACAAAAAGGGTAAATTGAAAATCAGCCTCCTTGCCGTGTGGTGACAGAGATCAGGGGCGTGCCACCCGAAGCCTCCTAAGCAATCATCTGGGTCGGTCTGCGCGCACTGACTGCCTCCGAGTGCAGGTGCTCAGGCTGCGTGGTGTCTACCCTTTGCAAAGAGATAGAACCGCAGGCCCCATACACAGAGGCAGGGCGGGCACCTGGGTGGGCCTTCCAGCCCTGGGGCCACCCATCTGGGGGCTCGGACCAGCCTCTTCTAGTGGTGACAGAACCTAGACAGGTCTCTGTGGTCAAAGACACCAAGATCCCGCACTCATGCCCAGATTCAGGAGGGCGGTCCCCTGCCTCGTTCTACCCGTGATAAAGACACTGCATTCTTTAACCTTTATGTGGCAAAGTCCCCCCACGTACAATCTGTCACCAGGGCCTGGCAGTGCTTCCTTCCTGGTGTTTGAAGCACTTGCTTCTCTCATTCTATTTCAGACATTCTACCCCAAACCAAGCCTTTTCGTCTTATCCTAAAACAGGGGTCATCAAACCTTTTCTGGAAGCACTGGAGAGTAACTGTGGTTTACGCTGTGGGCCATGTGGTCACTGATGCTAGCACTCGACCCTGCCACCGTAGTGCAAAAGCAGCCACAGAAATACATGACGCACGGACACAGCTGTGTCCCAATGAAACTTCATTTATAAAATCGAGGGCTGGGTCAGACTCGGCCTGCGGGCCCTGCCTGGTTTGCAGACCTAGTCCCAGAACACCCATCTCCTTGCTTACCCTCTCTTCCTCGAACCTTACCCTGTCCCTGCCAGCCTCAACCATAGGTGCTAGGGATAACGTTCCACATGACGACCCTAATCCCACCATATTTTGCAGTTTGACAACGTACAGAAGCAACTCTGTCTACTTCAAGGTCATCTACCAAATTCAACAAACACTTGGTTGGTGCCTATGGAGTACCTGGAGGCTGCGTATCATCTCATCATAGTTTATACAACACTTTAATGAAGTGTTTTCACCATCCCTATTTGAAAAATAAAATGAGAGAAAGAGACACATGATTTAACTTGTTCAATGCCATCCCAATTGAGCTGCCAATGCCAGTTCAATTGTTCTTTGGGCCTCACACCAGGATGTCTCCTATCCAGCCTGCTCCAGACAAGTCCAGTCTAATTTGTTGTTGCCACTGCTTCATCCCTGGCTGCCTAGGCCAGTCTTTCTCAATCCTTGTTACCATTATACTCCCTGGGGAAACTTTTAAAAAATATTGATGGGCACAGACCCCATCCCAGATTAACTAGCTCAGAATCTCGGGGGTTGGGGGTCTAGTTATCAGCATTTTTGGAAGCATCCACCCTCATGAGATTCTCATGTGGAGTCCAGGTTGGGAAACATTGATAGGCTCAGGCATTCCGGGAAAGCATGTGGCTGAGGCACCATAACCCGCTTTGTAAGCACAGCTGGTGGCCCCTTAAGGCAAATTTCAGGAACTGGCTTCAATGCAGAGGCGGTAGCAGCACTGCCACACTGAAGTCCAGTCCCACTACTGCTCAGACCCGGGGCCCCAGCTTCCTCTTCCAGGAACAGCTCCTGGCATCACGTAAGCAGGGCTTCCTGGAACCCAGTCTGCCCCGGATTCCAGCTCCTTCTAGCTCAGGGCTGTTTTGATCCTCTTAATTCCGTTCCTCCCAGGATGGGGGCTCTTTGCAAAGCAGGGCCCACCACTGCAGCTGCCCAGCCCTCCAGCCTCCCTGGTTCCAGGCTCCTTTCTCGTGACCTGTAGGTCCCTTCGATCCAATGATTTCTCCCATTCTTCACATTCCATGTTAGGCTGTGTTCATCAAGTGAGAATCTTAAAATAGTTTTTAAACACAAAGGGCGCGACAATGCAATGCTCCTTTTGGTGCATTCTGAAATTGCAAAACAAATAGCATAGCCAAAATCATTTTAGAAAACTCAGTTCCATCTTAAAAGTCTCATCTTTAACAATCAATTTTTTTTTTAATTTTGGTTACTGGCTGCCCACATGACAAGCTAACGTGCCACCACTTCTCAGAAGTTTCCAAGTCCAAGTCCAAGTCCGACACAGGTGCCGCAGGCCATTTCCCGACATTCCAGACAGTGGACCCAGCTTTGCTGTGGGGAGGAAGTGGCAATAATGGCACATAATGGGTGCTCACTTGTTAGCGGGTAAACAGGGAATGCTTCACCCCCAAACTCCTCAAAGTGATTTTCTGGGAGTTATCTTTGTCTTTGGCATCCAAAGCCAAGTTGCGGTCCAGCAAAGGCCTTGGAGATCTCTGGCTGAGACTGAACGACAGTGAGAAAAGTGCTCCTCACAGGCTTCGAAAAAGGGAATTTGCAGCCACAAGGCCTGGGAAAGAAGCCGAGATCTGTTTCCTCATCACAGGCTAAATGCGATGTGACCGTTTTCCTCCGTGACATTATTTCCCAGAACCTTGTCTTAAAGAGCTTCATTAAGTCGAGAAAATGAAGACATTTTTAGCACCCATTTGCTGTATCTGTAGCTGGGTTTTGGCTGTAAGTGCTGAAATTTACCCTAATGAGCCATGATGTCAGTGTTTTGCCCCCTTGAAACTTGAGATTCAGTGATTTCAAAGCTTCGAATAAGTTGTTTTTGGCGAAATATTCTAAGTTCTGAAAGTCTGAGACAGTTGGTTTTTGAACTACTGGTCTCACAGCACAAGAAACTGAGTTTTTCTGCTTCTAAAGCTGGCCAATCCTACTGCTGTTAGATATCCAAGGAGTGTGAGCATGGGCGGGAAGACTCGATCTGTAGCGTTCGGATCGCCACCAGACGAGGCCGAGGATCATGGCCGTGGTGCTCTATTTTTATACAACGGACGGACTTGACAGCGGAGCCAGGTTCTTCTCTCAGGTCACCAGGCTGTTGCATAACAACCACTGGTGCGTGACAGTACAGCGCATCCCAGAAAATGTGAGGAGACATTCCCTCCAAATCTGGAGAATCAAGCAGTGTGTGAGAGCACGGCGAAGTCACGCTCCAACCATCTCTGATCACCTTCTGCCCCCCCCTCCCCCGCAATCAGCTGATTCACGTCAGTCACGCGTGGCTCCAGCGTCGGTCCCCCCCGGCTGAGCTTGAGAAAGCAGCGTCTGCCCTCGCACGTGAGTAGATGCTGTGAGGAACGTTCTATCACGTTGCACAAAGAGGAGGAAGTGAGTGTCTTTGTCAGTGTGGTCGATTCCTTCTGTAGCGTGCCTTTCCTGCAAAACTGCCAAGTCACCTCCATCAGTGTTACCACCCTCGGCTCAAGTGTAAATGGAAAACGAGAGAAAACACGCAGCAGCCTGCCTGAGCGGCCCCCCGCCTGTAAACGACCGCTCTCCTTTCCCGTCTTCTTGTCCTCTCTTCACGAAGCCTCCAGCCCTCCTTTATCGGTCTGCCCGACTTAAAGTTACGGTCCAATTCCCACCAGCATCCATACTGAAGTAAAGAAGAAAAACCCGCATCATTCCTTTTTGCACTCTTTCCTGACAAATCCGAACCATCCCGTAGGGAGAAATTGGAAATGGAGAATGAAGTTTCATCGGGAGAGATGTGGGAGGGAGGGAGGAGGAGGAGATTTTATCGGGAGCTCAGCGTGACACGCATAAGGCTTTCTCAGGACGGGCACTTGGCAAAGACGAGACATTACCAAGAGCAAGACAGATGTTTGGATAAAATATTGTGCTAATGCCTATTAAGCAAAACCTACCGTCTCTACTGTTGACAGATGGTTATTTTCTTCCAAGTCCTACTCCTGGGATGACGGTAATCTTTTATAAGGTGCTTCCAACAGTAGCATAAAAGCAAGAAGAATTAAACTAAGGACCTTTAACAGTTTGACTCCATTGAGGCAAAGGCAGGATTTCTCTGGGCAAGTGGAGAGGAAGCCTGTGCTGGGGTGTAGGGAGCACAGAGAGACACAGAGGATGCCCGAGATGGTTGACAGTGGGGCCTCCAGTACAAGATCCCAGTTCCTGGCCCTGAAGAGAAGAGTCCCC
>PVKM010034789.1:0-15429 GCA_004027735.1 Carollia perspicillata
CTGACTCACAGACGACATCCAGAAAGGAATTTGGACGTTTTTCATCCACAAAGACTGTATCATCGGAAGGTCTTTAAAAATATTTTTAGAAATACATTAATGCTGTTTGATATTGCCACACTGAATTCCTTTTGATACCACACACAATGCTCACAAAAGAACCTTTTAAAGCTCAATTGTCATGCCGGTTTGTAAACCAGCTTCAATCAATTCTACTCTGATTAAAAAAAGAAGCAAACCTAGAGGGCTCAGGACGGCTCCCAGGCACACAGATGAGCCGGGGAGAAGGGGACCATGTGGGGAGAATAACATAGGCGGTGGCCACGGCAAAATATGTGAAGAGCGTATATTTCACTTTCTGCTATGCAGTTCACACAAATCACTGCCTGAGCATTAATATTTATACTCCAAAGCCTTTTTCTACCACGCCCATCAAACTGTCACATAATCGGGGCAGTCAGTATATCACATAGCATGGGAGAGAGCAACTTGCCGGCCTTGGTTCCTGTAAATATTTTTCTTTTGTGCTGGATTAAGAGTGTCCTCGTGGTAGGGGTGCTGCTGGAAGTGGAGTTGGCCAACGTATTTTATGATTTAAAAAAACACAGACGCTTCGGGTTTCCACAAAGTTGGCGTTTATGTTCTGCGTGGAAGAGCCCTTTCTGACCCAGCCTCTGAAGTTTTTGAGGTTTATTCATTCTGAATTAATTTTCCAGCTAAAGCGAGGGCCGTTTTCTGCACAGAGACGTTTTCCTTGGCAGAAAGTGCAAATACCAAATTCACTCTTGGGTTGTGGCTTGTTTGAAAGTACCCCTGCCCCCTCTTAAACTTCCTGAAGAAGACGCCTTCTCTTGCACTGCCCCTGCTTAAATAGTTGTAGGGTGCTTGACGTGTACGAACATGAGTGTGGCTCTTTTGGCCGGGTGTCCAAAGGCCTTCAGAGTCTGACCACAGCCTTCCTGTGCCATGATGCAGCATCCACCCTTATCCATGGGAAACAGATTCCTAGCCCCCAGCGGATGCCTGAGACTGCGGACGGCACCCAGCCCTACCTACCGACTATGTGTTTTGCTATGCATTTATACCTATGACGGCGTTTAACTACAAAGTAGGCACAACAAAAGATGAACAACAACAATAATGGACTAGAACAATTATGACAATATCCTGTAATAAAAGTGAAGTGAGTGGCCTTGGGCCATTATCAAGTAAAATAAAGGTCCCTTGCACACACACACTATGACACCACAGCAGGTGGTCTGACAATGAGTCAGCTACTCGGGGACCAAAGGGCGAGTCATGTGTACAGCGTGGCTATGCCAGACAAAGAGACCATTCGTGTCCTGGGCCGAATGGCGCGGGATGGCGCCAGATTTCATCACGCTACTCAGAATGGTGCACAATTTAAACTTAGGAATTATTTATTTCTAGAATTTTCCCTTTAATATTTCCAGACTGTGGTTGACCAAGGGTAACCAAAACTATGGAAAGAGACACAGTGGGTAAGGGGGGGACTACTATATTTATTTCTTTGTGTCTTCCCTTTTGCCTGAGAAGGGGACATGGGGCAGGAAAAGCATGAAGGTTTAGAGTCAGGCAGACCTGACTTGCAGCTTGCTTTTGGTCCTTAGTATATGCCTCACTTTGCCTGTTTCAAGTGTAACCACAAAATTTGGGTTATTATGGACGGTCAGTATAGCAACAGGTTAAGAGCTCTAGCTCTAGGGAAAAAAACTGACTGAATTAAAACACTGGCTCTTACGCTTTCTGTGGTTTCATTTTTTGCACAAGTGATTTGATTAGCACAAGTGATTTGATTTTTCTAAGCTTCAGTTACCTCATCTGGGAGGGACTGAGCAAAAAAGGAAAAAGGACTCATGGACATGGACAACAGTGTGGTGATTGCTGAGGCCGGGCAGTATAAGGTGACTAAAAGGTAATGTAAAAGAATACAATAAAGATTAAATTAAACCTGAAAAAAATGGGGATGAATACTTGAACGAACTTCACAGTTTGTTGTGAGGAGTTAATGTGTATCAGCTAGCTATTGCTGCATAACAAACAAAACTCAGTGATTTAAAACAAAGACCATTTATTTTTGCTTGTGAATGCATGGGTTAGCTGGGCAGTTTTGGCTTGGCTGGGCTCACTTATGCATGTGTGGTCAGCTACAGAATGGGTGGGAAGCTTTGCTGATCTAGGCTGTATTCTTTCATAAGTTTGAGAGTTGAACAGTCCAAGATGAGTCTAGAATGGTCTTGGCTGGAAGAGTTAGGTGGTGTCTCTTCTACATGGTGTCTTACTTTCCAGCAGGCCATCCTGCTTCTTCTCAAGGTGGTTGGGCAGAGGAGAGAGAGAGATTGTTTCAAAGCCTATTGAGGTCACGGTTCAGGTCTAGTATAACTGTATCTAGTATTTCTGACACAAAGCAAGCCTAAAATCAGAAAGAAGCGTGTTTCAAAGTTACAAGAAGGGACAGGGACATGAGTACAGGGGGGCCAATTATTGGGACAACAGTATCATTAATCTAGCACAGAGTGCAAAGTACTGAGCATGAAGGAGTCCCTATAGTAGCTGCTTTAAGAAAGTTAGCTAGCGTGACAGGTTGGCTATTGCCCAATGGTGCCGTTGCGGGGATTAAAATTCGAAGAGCCACCCAAGAGTGCGTGGTCTACTGTAGTATCGCATGGTTATCACCAAACAGTGGCAGTGATGTCTGTCCCCCGTGTTCTAGACCAGCCACACTGTGTCTCCTGTTCTTTTCAGCTGTCTTGGCTGTGGCTGCTTACACAGCCTCGGGTGCTCTTTCTGTGTCTTCAAGGTCTCGTTCCCGATCCTTCCCACTGCCCAGGGAGATCACCTTTCCAATGGCCCTGCGGAGCCCCTTATATTCGCAGGGCATCATCATCCGGAAACTGCCCCCGTCGATGTGGGTTACTGACGTGGATGCATTGCCTCCCCAGGGATTTTACTGGCTCCTTGAGAGCAGGGACTAGTTAGGAATCATGTTTTATTTCCTCCTATGCTTAAGTCCTCGACAAATACATGTCTTCGGGAGCTGAGGTGCGGAAAAGGGAGTGAGGGAGAAATGAAATAGTGTTTCGCTTCCTGGCCTCAGGAATAATGGCCAATCTGTTAATGTATTAAATATTTTGCACTAACAACTCCATGATTTACTTGCAGAAACAGAAAGGCTTATAATTAAGTTCCATACTTTATCTTGGTTTGGTTTCCAATGTTTATGTTCAAAATTTTACATTGAAACGTTGTTCCTTATGTTGAAGGCATTGTTACTACTTCAGTTGGCTCATCTATACATTGCTTTTATGATTGTGGACACAGCGTTTCCGATGAGGCGTTCACCTACACTAGTTTATGCCTAATAATTCTCTTACGAAGATGACAGCCCTTCTCTTATTCCTGCCGTTTCCTGCAGTCTTAACCCTGCGTCCACGGGTACCTGTAGGACTTGGCAATGGTTTCTATCTCCCAGAAGTTATTAGCTCATGTCCAAAGCCTCAGGAGAGTCGTTTGTTTTAACTGGTGCCCCTTAGAAGGGAGGGGTGTGGCGTTGCTTCACACCCCCCCCCCCCAGAGCAGCTTTCCAAAATTCCCTTTCAATGTGTCCCTTCTCCTCCGCCCAGGTAGCCAACCTGCTGCTCTCGGCTTGTCTTCCCCAGGTGGTAACCTTGTCCAAACTTCACTGTGTTTTCCATACCTTTCACTTCTCTACTGTTCTCTGGAGTAAAACTCAACCAGCACCCACCCAGAGAGCAGGAGTTAGGGCTACTCTCAGGTGACATACTATGTTCTTGTCATCCTGAAGGCCAAATTTTCATGCTTTGCAAAACTATTCATTTCCAGGCTGTCAGAGAGCCTTCTATTATGCTTCTGTTTTGGGGGGGTATGAAGCTGATGTTAATTCAGGGGTTTACTTTTCAATATCAATGCTAGATTTACTTTACTCTGCCAGTGTGTCCAGAAGGCAGGCAGTGGATAAATACAAAGCATATCATTGACTATTATTATGCTGATGTGTAAAACATAACTATTATTCTTGACAGCCTGGTCTGTTGGAATTAGATGACGTTTACACATTTCAGACAGCTCTTAGAACCTATGATTTTTGCTCCTGCTTTTGAATTTTTTGACATTTAAAACCCTGGTGGAGCAGTTTCCACAGAGCATGGTGGGGTGGAAACCTCAGGGTTCGTGTGGATGAAGTTTTAAATTCTATGGCCCCAGCTCTGGATGGAGAGAGACGGCTCGAGTAAACAGCAGCCTCTGCAGACAGAGTGCGCTGGTTCAGCTGACCTTGTTCTCACAATGACCACCAGCACGAGCTAGCTACGGGAAAGAAAGAGAAGACCATTATGACTGGTGTTTGAGTGATAAGATCAATGGAGAAGAGAAGAGATGGGGGAACCCTCTTCTGTGAAACCCCCCACAGCTGAGGCTACAGGCTGCATGGGGGGCTGCATGGGCACAGGGGATTGAGAGGGCGTGTCCCCAGAAGAGGTGAGGCCACCAGGGTGTCTCAGCTGGAGAAGGCGAGATCTGAGCAGCGTGATACAAAGTTGCCTTCAGTCAGTGGGAGGGCAGACACGTGGGAAAGATGACGACAGGCTTGTTCTTCCCTTCCAACAGGCAGAGCAGAACCAAAGCGAAGGGCGTTCCAGAGAAGTAAATTTTGGCTGCATACAAAGAAATCCCTGGAGATAAGGACAATTCAACAGGGACTGCAGCTTCCTTAAGACGTGGGGATCACTCCGCTTCCTAAACACTGAGCGGGGGGGACAGGATCCCTCCTCATCTGGGAGGTGGGCGATGGAATTACTGAACTGGGGTCCGTGTGACAGCGGCCGACTCTAAAAGCCCACGGTCCTCACTGGGGAAGACCCGGAGAGAGTGCGGTCCAGAGCTGGGGTTCAGGTGATGACCGGGGAGTCCCAGGTAGCGGACATGTGAGGTGAGACACGCAGCAGGAGCAAAGATGATAAGAATGCTGTTTTCCTATGAGCCCGAGGAGGGGAGTGAAACCAGTGTGTGTGGATGCAGAGTTCACAGAGGGGAATGTGGGAGAGACGTCTTCCTGTGCGACCGGGCCTACGGCATCCAGGGCACCCTGAGAATTTATTCTCGATTCTCCCGGCAATAGAGAGCCCGTGACAACTTTTAAATTAGCAGATTGGGAGAGGCTGGAGAAAAAAAATTTTTGATGTATTATTTAAGGGAGATGACCTAAGCTTTAGAATTAATTGAAACGCGAAGTGTGACAGAAAGATGGAGAAATATTAAAGTAAATGAAATGAAGCCTGTCTAAGATTCACATCTCCCTCTCACCAGGAGAAGTGGTCATGATTCTTTACAATATATCACATTAGCCCACTTTTCATGTCTGTGTCTCACATCATGGGCTTGAGGTCGGCTGAGTCTCCATTCTACTAATTACTCCATCTATCCCTTAATGGGTGCTTAATTTGTAATTACTGAATAAATGTTCTGGTTGCAGTGCGAAACGAGGAGGGCCCATGCATCCGGCAGAAACCAGAACAAATGAAACATGGAGAAGTGATTTTAGAATTACAGAATTGCGGAAATACACCATGGGTGTTGGCACGTCTGATCTGGTGATGGGACCTGCCCTCCACCTCTAACCCACATACATTCACTCCTAAACAATTTGAGCCTTCCTCTTTCTGGCAAGAATGCAAGGTGTTTTCTGTTTTCCAACAAAAGATGTGACTAAAATGAAACAGAAATAAACAATGGTAATTGAAGAGGATGCCAAAAACAGCATGCCTCCTCCTCCCGCCCTTTGGAGATGGACTCTCCGCACCTGTGAAGCGAAGGCAGGCTGTGGTCACAGGTGTTTGTTTAGGTCAGGACACAAATTTTCTCTGGCAGGAAATCTTAGCCAGAAAAGCGGAACAGTAGTCAAATGGGCACTGGAAAATTTGTGTAGCAGGTATACGGACAACAAGCCAAATTTTCAAGGCAGGTGAGGTGGTTGGCGATGAACCGTGTGGCTCTGCTCATGAGAATGAAAATAGATTCTGTACACGAATCTGGAGACCTCCTGTTCTACATTCCTCAGGTACCTTCAAGTTCAAGAAATGTCTAGAAGACTAAGACCTCAGTCCATTGGCCTGGCCATGTGCACCAATAGCCTTGGTCTTCCTGTGGCCCAGGGAAGCACCTCTGAGACTTAGCTGTCCTGGTCAGACGCTGCATTAGGAGTTTGGATCTTACACTGAGCTTCCTTTAGATTCAACTTCATGTTCAAAGTTGCATCTACACAAATCATAGTGAAATCTCTCAGATGACTCTAGATCGAGGGGGGCAGATATTGTAGGAGGACCATGGGAGAAGCCAGACAGGACTGAGTTTGACTTGCACCCATACCATTGCATCATCACAAGAATTCTGTAACCCCAGTGACCCTCCATCATCTCATCCGCGAAGTAGGAATAATTTTACTACTGACAGTGTAGAAGAGCTCCAGGATAGAAGCTGACTCTTACTAGGGTTCTAATAATTATCGAGCGTTCATGATTAAATACGCTTACACAGACTGCGTGGGGAGGAGTGCCCGCGTGCCCACACTCACAGGTGTTTAAATAGAGTGCCAGTTTTTCACTCATTTCACGAAGGACATCCCGTGACTTGGGTGATGAGCCAGAGTCCTTCGAGCAGTCAAGTGTGGAATGAGAACCAAGAGCTCAGGTTCTACGATTTGCAGGCCTCTGCGCTTTCTCCCTCACTCTTCCTCCCCAGAAGCTCGATGCCAGCCCAGGCCATGAGCAAATAGGTGTTGGCCCTTCAAGTTTTCCTCATGGAACCCCTGGAAGAGTCTAAAGTGAATAACACTCAACTTCACCGGAAATGGGGGAGACCTAGCGAACAGCCAGCCTTTCGTGACTATATCTCTTACGGCATCCCCGAGAGAACCGATCTATTCCATCAAGTATTAGGTGTATTATTTCAGAGCTGCAGAGGTGGCAACAGGCAACCAGGCCTGCTGATGAACAGGTGTTTAGGTTAGTAGGCACGTCTTATACTGAGTGGATCACAGTGAAGTGGGAAGAGTTAGGCTAATCTGGGTTTGAACCTATGCTTTGGAGCCTAAAGGGGATGCGTGCTTTTGGCAAAATTACTTAACTCACTTGAGTCTCAGTTTCTCCATCAGCAAAATGGGTATGCAATACCTAACTTAAAATTTGGGTGCAACATGAAACAGCAGGCATTATATATCAGACAACCAATAACTAGCCCATAAAGATAGGGTCGTTTTATTCCCCCGCTCCTTTCGAGTGATGTTGCTACAGATGCTGTTGCTGACGTTTTCTGCTGAAGGCACTCAGCTGCTGTGAAGCCGGCCTTCATTAGAACGTTTTGTCCCGTGGCCTGTTGCACTTAAACTTGGGAAGGACAGCATCGATGATGAACATGAGCTGTTCAACATTGTCGGCTCTGCCGGTGTCGAGGCCCAGCCAGGACTGTGATTGATGAAACGAGTGCAAAGTCTCCTGCTGTATGTTTCGCTTTTCAGATCAGGAAGACCACAAGCGGTAAACAAACCAATCAGTTAGTAAACAAGAAGGGAAGGAAATAGGAAGCTCTAAGAGGCCAGGTGGCCGGGGCACCTCCAAATCCTGGGCCAGAACCAGGGAAAGACAGCAGCCCATTTGTGGGTGGACACACACACACACACAAACAGCCCGCATCTGGGCCGCCGCAGAGACCGGGGCTGCTGCGTCTCTGCCATCACTGAAGTCACGCCAGAGTCTGACGAATCCTTTTACATCCTCCACTGGAAGTGGTTTTATAAACATCGCCCCTTTCGAACGGAATTTTAAAAATAGCTTTTTTGGTGTGATCCTGCATCAAAGCAAGGACGGCACTTCCCTTGTTCTTATGTGAGCCTACGAACTAAACACGGGCAGGATCATAGTGGGTAAATTAACATTTCATTTTCAGGAGGCAAAAAAGTGACAGATTTGGCGGCCACAGGCTTACCGCCTGGGAGGTGAATGCACTTTGGATCTCTTTTATTACCAGGCCCACCAGAGCTGCGCAAAACCGAGTGTAGGTCAGTAACGGAGGCCTGGGAGACTGGGCCCTTCCTCTAATGGAACTGCACACCAAAATCACAGAGCCACTCTTCTGCTGGAGGGTCTACCTGTCTCGTAAGAGAACCACGAAACATGTGAATGCAATCAGATAAAAAGTGGGTGTCAGCATTTTGGGGTTCATCTACGAGGAGGATATTCCAGGTCTCCTCACTGTAGAAGTTGATGCAAGTAGCTTCACCTCCCTGGGCCTCACTTTTCTCCCAAATAAAATGGGCTGTAGATAGCATTTTTATATCACCTTGGAGGTCACAAATAGCATGTGAATGAGGTCCAGTTTTCCCTGCCAGGGAGAAGGTGTTACGGATTGAACTGTGTCTCCCCAAAATGCATGTACTGAAGTTCTAACTCCCGGCACCTTTGAATGTGATCTTATTTGGGAAAGGGGTCTTTACAGGGGTGATCAACTTAAAAGGAGGTCCTTACGGTGGGCCTTAGTCCAAAGTGCCCGCTGTCCCTGTGAAAAGGGGAGACCAGGACAGAGACGCACAGCGGGGAGAGGATTTGAAGGTGCGGGGAGAAGGCCGTGTGCACGTGAGGATGGCCATCTACAAACCCGGAGAGACGCCTTGAGCAGACCCCTCCCTCAGAAGGAGCAGACGCTGCCAACAATGCGTTTGGCATGGAGCCTCCAGAGCTCACCTGTGAGACAATGCGTTTACGTTGCTTATGCCACCCAGTTTGCGGTACTTTGTAACGGCAACGTACTAGCAAATTAAGACAGAAGGGCTGATGGATTCTGGATCCCCTCCTGAGAGGCGTGACGGTGAGGTGCAGGACCAGAAGTTCAACAGGAGTTCCTTTCTCCAATCAGACTTCTCTCCAGAAATGAGTGGTCCTTCCAAACACCCGGGTTAGTATCTAATTATCTCAATAACACAGTTGTCATGACAACTGGATATAAAGTTTAGTTTCAGAATTTGAATCTAAGCATGCTAAAATCTCCATGGGATATTTTCTTTGAGAGTAAATTAAGCAAAACATGTGCATGCGCACACAACCCCATCTCTCAAAAACCTTAAAAAAGGGCCCACATCCCTTTGCTTACACCCCAGCATTCGAGACTGAGACACGCGTTGCCAGTAAGCATCTCTGCATTCAACTGCCATTCATTCATTCGATTGCCATTTACTGAGCAACTACTATGTGCCAAGCACAGAAGGAGGATTCTTGGTGGACTAACTGCTTATACTGGAGAGAGCTTGGGATGCAATGTCTGAGTTGAAAAACGACAGACGTGCCTGTGGTAGGTTAGGGAGCCTTGCAGACTCCTGGGAAGGAGGCCTGTCCCTTGCCCATTCATCACTTCCTCCCCAGAGATGGAGTGCAGCTGCCAGCACCTCGTAGATGCTCTACAGATATTTGCTGAACAAATGAATGAATGAACAAAAGAAACTTCAGCAGCACACCGACACAGGACCAGGAATCACGAAACACTGAAGCGTCCAGTCGTGGATGTGACACTAATGTCAACTAATATTTACTGGGCATTTGCTATGCTCCTGGCACCCAGCATCCAGATATAGTGTTACTGTATCTTTGGTGTAATATCTATAAGAGTCTTTGCCCCAGCTCGTTCCATGGTTGAAGAGAACGGGGCTTTTAGAGACCAGGTACATCACCTGCTACTCTACGGGAACACAAGACCTGCACTTGAGTCCAAGTCCAAAGTCGTGCTCCCCAACAGTGTCGCCCACCCTCCTATTTTCTGTGGGAGCCTACTCTCTCTTAAGCCAAATTCTCCTACTGAGAAGAATGAAAAGAGTGAGGTGTTTTCCAAATGTATATTTTGTTGCTTATTTATATTCTCTTAAACGGTTTTCATTAATTTTCATACATAACAGCCAACACGAACTTGAAGAATCTGGTCATGAGTTTTGTCTTCCTCACTCTCTCAGGAAACCTATAGTGATTTTTATTCAGCCTTACTAAAAAATAAATAAAAATAAGATGAACTTGCAACACCTCCAGATAAGAGCATAGTCTTGCTTCCAACCAAACCCCACTTGGCAAAATTTTGATGCTAATTTCAAAACCTGTCAAGGAATGTCACTGGTTTGAATTTACGTTAATTGATAAAGTAAGGTATTGATTTGTGTTAGTAAACCAGAAGCCTTGGGCTTATCACGGGAGTTAATAGGGGTTAAATGGTGTCATTTCTGGGTGGAGAGTATGGTGTTAGGCTGGCTCTGTGGACACGGCAGGAGGCTGCTGCCCTCCCAGCCCCCACTGAACATGGTGAACCTATCCCCGGGAACTGCTGATTGCCGAGATTCTTCGTGCTGTTCTTCGAGGCTGTTATGTATGAAAATGAATGAATGAAGAGCCAGACTGAAGAGAGAGGGGCAGGATGACAGAGTCCTTAACTAAAAAAAAACTGAGAGCAAAGCAACCTGACCTTCCTGCCTCCTGGTGAATATCCAGGAATAAAAGAAAATCACATTGAAAATCACACTGCTTTGAAAACTCAGGGGGGTGTGTGTGTTGCGGTTGGGGGTGGGTTGAGCAGTGGAAAGTATGGGAAACAGGCTTTTTTTAAAAAAAAATCCCCACCTGAGGACATGTTTGTTGATTTTAGAGAAAAAGGAAGGGAGAGAGAAGCATCGACGTGAGAGAGAAACGTCACATCAATCGATTGCCTCCTGTACGCGCCCCGACTGGGGGGCAAACCCGAGACGTCTTTGGTGTACAGGATGATGCTCCAACCGACTGAGCCACCCGGCCAGGGCAAGGGCTGACTCTTTTTTATTTTTATTTTATTTTTTAAAATATTTTATTCATTTATTTTTAGAGAGAGGGGAAGGGGAGGAGAAAGTGGGAGAGAAACATCAATGTGTGGTTGCCTCTCTCATGCCCCCGACTGGGGATCTGGCCTGCAACCCAGGCCTGTGACCTGACTAGGAATCGAACCAGCAACCCTTTGCTTCATAGGCCCGTGCTCAATCCACTGAGCTACACCAGCCAGGGCAAGGGCTGACTCTTTTTTAATGAACAACGTAAACATTCCCGTGAGCAACTCTCCACGCATCATGCACTTGGCCTGCAGCCATGATGCACGCGTGTTTCTACTCACTCATTCACACACTTGCTCAATATCACTTATCTATCGAGCCCGACACTACGCTGTGAGACTGGAACAGTGACGGACAATGCTGAACGAGACACATGTCAGTACTCCAAGGGCCCCGCATCTAACAGCAGACAGACAGAAAGACAGCAATCACAGTAGGACAGTGTACTCTGGGAGCAGAAGCGGGTACAGCTGACTCAGCCTTGGGGGGATAGAGCTAGAGACTGCCTTTCAGGGAAGGGGCCCAGTCACTAACCCGGGAAGTGCGGATGGCTGCAGTGACCCCGAGTTTGAGGAGCAGGACATTATATCACACACACAAGGTCGGACGTGGCTGTGTCTGAGTAGAGAGCCAACCCCAGCCCACCGTGCTCCGCCCTTTTCCGTCCTAGCCTTTGTCAAGACTGCAAGTCATTCCTGATTTGTGATTGTTTTGAACAGTATCCTCACCAGGCCAATGCTCTGTGGGGGTAGGAATTCGGACTGGCTTCCTCACTACTTATTCTGAGGAGCTAGAGCAGTGGCTGGCATATTCTAGATCTAGACACTTAACATCTCTGAGTTGAATGAATGAATGGATGTGTATGGAGGCACATCATGAAATGAGACCCGAATCTCGTCTCAGCTCGGCGAGGTCCCGGGGTGCCTTGAACGCCACCTCCTAGGTGCTCACGGATATGCATTCAACGAAGGAGTGAGTGAATCAACAAAACTTGAAAGGACACTGGAATCAAGCTTGGAATCACGAAGTCTACAGCCAGAGGGGAACTTGGAAGGGTCCTAACGAGGGCACTGACATGGTTTACCCTAGAACCCTTCATTAGATGCCGATTACGTGGGTTTGGTGGTTCGCTACACGTGTCAGTGATTCCAAGACACAAAATATAGTTCTCTGCGGAAGAAGATCATAATCTAGGAGGGGAAGGATAGAGTTACTCTATACCTTTAAATATTTTGAAGACGTCTCTACAGGGAAATACCTGGGTACTTTTTTATGGAATACAATGGAAAATAGGGCTTGCATTAAAAAGAATTGTTCCACGGCCAAATGTATACTTCCTAATAGTACAAACCATATCACAAAACAGTTACAAGTATCTTAGACTGTACTGAAGGCCAGCGGGCCGTGGCCATGAGCAACAAATACAGCCTGCTGTTGCTATGAGCAAAGACCAGTTTTTACATTTTTCATTTGTTTTTTTAATAAAAAAATAAGATTTTTATGTCATGTGAGAAGTACGGGAAATTCAAGTATCAGTGCCCATAAATAAAGTGTTGCTGGCACACAGCCGTGCCTGTGCCTCTAGGTGCTGTCTGTTGCTGCCTTCTTGCTGCAAGGCAGAGTAGTGTGGTTGCTGCATGTGGCCCACGAAGCCTGGGATATTTATTTCCTGGGACCTGGTAGGAAAAAGTTTGCCGGCCACTGTTGCAGACTCACAGTGAGTTTGAGCGGCACGGCTGATGCCAGCCTGCATGTGGGTGACCTTCCTCCTAAGAGATTCCGCTTCCCGAATCAGGGGTTCCCTGCAAATTAAAATGTAACTACGCTGGGGCATTTCATTTCCTACTTCTTAAAACGAGTGCCTTGCAAATGATGATTGATTAGGCCTTTGATTAGGAAGGGGACCTACAGCTCAGTAGGAAATGCGAAGCTATTTTAGGTCAGTGCAGCACGGCTGGAACGGCCGAGGTTTAAGATCAGGAAGCCCATGTTGCCATCCCTCGAGCGTGGGCGGCTCACATCCCCCGTCTGGGCCCGAGACTCCTTATTTACCAAACCGCAGGGGCGGGAAGGCAGTCTTCAAGGTCCCTTCCATGTCTGTCAATCATTCTGCAAGGACAAGTCCCCGTTTGTGCTCAGGGATCCGCCTCCTCCTAGCTCATCTGCATTTTACGGAGAAGCGCTGGCCACTGGATGCGTTCGATCATTTACACACGTGTGGAGTTAACAACAAGTGCACGGGAAGGAACCGGTCTGGCATTTCAAGTCTGCAGGAAGCATGGCAACAATTAGAGCTCTGCGTCTCATCTTGTAGCTCCAGGATGCCTGTTGTGTGCGTGGAGGAGACTGGGTAAAAGATAAACTGGCAACATTTTAGAAGGAGCTGAAGTGGGGAAGGCGTGCCTTTTGAAAGATTAGGTGAAGTTGCAAATTATAGTCAGGACAGGCCTGCTTCCTCCCAACCCTATTCTAACTTCTCTTTGCTTTCAGACCTGCAGTCGCTTTCCTGCTTAGCCCCATGGTTATTCTATCTCAAAACTGCCTAACCCAATATTGGACACTGTTAGCTGGGGCAAGATTCAAGAAGCCAAACTGACTGCCGCGCACGCCTGGGTGGTTTACCCGGGCCCCTGCGTGATCTCTCGTTGTTCTCCTTTTGAGCCCGGAGAGCCCGGTGGGAATTCTGGAGAGGGGCTTGAAAATATCAATGCTGAAGTGACTGTTCCAGTTGTTAAATCATAATAGAGTGTGATTTAGCTGAAATGAAGTAATTACAGGGGAAGACAAGAGAAGTCGAATGATACAAAGACACGTCCTTTCGGACTGCCTAAGTGCCGGGGTGCTCTCCGAGGCACACACGGCAGTCCTTTCCGACATGCCCACGGCACACAAAGTCCTGCTCGCTAAAGCGGGGGAGGGTGAGTGATATTTCGGCTCAGGCTCTTGTCCACTAATCGGGGCGAAGAGGCTGCACGTACCAACACTCAAAAATTCCTCAAAGAGGTTGTGATCGTTCTAAATCAACACATCTCAAGTTTTCGTATTTCGATCTGAAATGTCCACAGTCAGCGCTGGGCCCTCTGGCTCTTCCTTTACACATACGGCATCTTTGTTCACATCTTGGTTCTCCCATGTCTTAGCTGTGTGATCTTGGAAAAGCTGCTGCAAGTTTCTGGTCCTCAGTTTCTGCACGTTTGATAGGATATGATAACAGAGCACACCTCGTATGGCTTGTATTTTAAATACAGATGAAAAGCTATATCCCAGAGTCTGGCACGCAGTAAGAACTTAATATATGTTAGCTATTATTCTACATGTTTTAGGAAAATTCTACTTGCCCTTCGGGTTTAGATGTTACCCACCTGGGAATCTACCCTTGCCCCTGAGGTCAGCCACTCATGGCCTTCTTTTTTCCTGCCACTGTTTATAATGTTTTATAATTATTTGCTTGCTTGCTTCTTTGGTAAAGGGTGGTTTTCTCAAAAGTTGAAATCCATCTAATTTATTTTTCCGTTTCTGGGTTCCTTCTCAGACCCAGGTACGCAGAGCATTGTGGTGAAGGAGTAAGGAAATGAAAGTATTATGGAGATGAAAGCAACAAAATCATGGAACATACCTGTGCATGAAAACTCACTGTTCGTAGAATAATAAAAAAAAAAAGAATCTGAAACCTCAGCGAGGCATCAGTATGGCCCCTCCCTTGACCTTCAGCCTCTTCAGAGGAGGCCACCCCCTCCCCTCCCAGCTGTGCTCTGTATTCACAGTCACCACGGAAGCCTTCCGGTACACATGGCCACAGGACCTTCGCACAGGCTGCCCCCTCGTACTCCACACTCAGCCTTCAGACCTCAGCTCAGGCCTTCCTCCCCTGAGGAAGCCTTATCCCGGCCCTCTGTCTAGGTCCCGCCTGCTTCTCATATGCACTCAAAGAAATTTGTTCTATTCCTTTTGAGATTTACTCTCAATTTAATTATTTAGTTTTGTGGTTATTCAATCACTAGTCATCATTCCCCAGCAGGCAGTAAATTCCACGGAAGCAGGGATCACTTTTGCTCTCTCCTTTGCACCGTCAGTGTTATGGACGGAGCGAACACATAGCAGGTGCTGGGTAAATATGTGTTTAACAAATTGATAAACGAAGAGACAGCAACTCACGCTTCAGGAGTGCAGGCAAAACAACTTTAGCTGCCTGGCAAGGGATCAGAAGTCCTTATCATCACGTTCAACCAATAGCAGGCTTTTCTACGTGTTTATGAAGAGCTTCCCCTGCCGCGTCACTCCAGGGTGGTTTAAGGAGCTGTACCGTACCTTTGCTGCAAACCCTGAGCAAGACATGAACTCCCAAAGGTCAAAAGGAGACTGACGTTTGTCCCAGACCCCATTGCCCAAGCTACTTCCCTTCCCTGCTTCCCCTCACACAAAACCTATAATGTCTCCATTTGAAATTGTCCTGTTATCTTCGGTTTCAATATGTCCACTTTAAATGAACTGGGCTATGTTCCCAG
>PVKM010034790.1:0-15441 GCA_004027735.1 Carollia perspicillata
TCTGCTTTTAAGGGAGTACTTAACACATTTGTAAAGAGAAGTGAAGGATTCTGCCCTGGCTGGTATGGCTCAGTGGATTGAATCCAGGGTCGCTGGTTCCATTCCCAGTCAGGACACATTCCCCAGTGAGAGACACATGAAAGGCAACCACACATTGCTGTTTCTCTTCCTCTCTTTCTCCCTCCCTTCCCCTCTCTCGAAAAATAAATAAATGAAATCTTAAAAAAAAAGTGAAGGATTCCAAGAAGAAAAGGCAGGCATGGAGCACATAGTGGAAGAAGGAAAGATGATAGAATCATCTTGGAGAGGATTGGGTGCCATCTCCTTAAGGAGTACAGACAAGCCCATAAGTGCTTTATGTGTGCTCTGGCTTTTTGGTTTTTTAACCATCCTAGTATTTCTAATTTCTTTATGTTTATTTTTATTATACTTAACATACCTCATAATAATGATGTCAGTTCAGGTCAATTTAGTGTTAAAGACTTCAGGCTCCTATGTTTCACAGACATAGGATTAAACCTGGGCTGCACCATTTAGTGGTTGTAGAATCTTGGGAAAGTTACTCAAATTCTTCAAGCCTCATAGAATTAATAGGATATTAAATATGATAATATGAGTATGATGCTTACCATAGTGCCTGCAAAATACTTGGGCCCATGATAATGTTAGCTCTTACTATCAAATGAGATTTAATACATAGCAATACACAGCCTTGAAAGTGATGCATTATTCATTCTGTTTCCTCAGGTTTCATTTAGTGGAGAAATTGAACATGACTTTGGCGGAGTCAGGGCAGAGTTTTTCCACTGTCTATTTGAAGAGATGACTCGGCCAGAATATGGGATGTTCATGTATCCTGAAGAGTCTTCCTACATGTGGTTTCCTGTTAGAGTAAGTCTTTCTTTGCTTATGGTATTTCCTGACAGGAAAGGTATGTTGCATACCAAAGAAAATTAGGTTGTCTAGACTGTTTTATATTAGGAGAGGAGTTGATGATATAATTGTGGAGATAAATTTGAATTCTACAAAGGTGATCCTTTTTCTAAAATGGGGTCCACTCTCCCTGGTTTCTCATGTCCACATAGGAGAAATTAAGTAATATATGTTTTGACCATTTATGGAATGTATGGATGATACAAACCCCTTTCTCAGGTATTCATTCTTTGTTACAGTTCCTTTTTTTCCTGATAAACTTGAAGACAAAGGCTGTGAAAGGAAATTGCGAAACTTTTATAAGGATTACTGAGCCTAATGTGCTTGTATTCTTGTTCATGCTTTTATTTATCTTTTTATGGAAATAAGTGACATATATCATTGTGTAAATTTAAGGTATTCCTGTTGATTTGATATTTATATATTATTGTATGGTTGCCATTGAAGTGACAATAAGCACTGCTGTCATATCACATAATTATAATTTCTTTTTAGTGGTTGGAATAATTAAGATCTAGTCTCATAGCACATTGTATTATTATAATTCAAATTATTATTAATATAAAATTTATGTTAATATTGAGCAATGTTATAAACAGTATAATATTAAATAATAATACAAGTCTATGATGATTATTATATTGTTATTTATATTATGTAAACAGTGTGCATTAGATCTCTAGAACTGACTACGTGGTGCAGTTCTTCTCCCCAAACATCTCTCCT
Organism: Carollia perspicillata; assembly: GCA_004027735.1. Lineage (NCBI taxonomy): Eukaryota > Metazoa > Chordata > Mammalia > Chiroptera > Phyllostomidae > Carollia > Carollia perspicillata. The sequence goes on from PVKM010034790.1 coordinate 1,660, forward strand.
ATTCCCTCAGCCCTTACTTGTTAATGCTCTTAGTGACCAGAACTGTGACAGGGATTTAAATTGGCTTAATAATTGTATATAAGCCCTGAATATTATTATCTCAAGATTCTTGGTTTTAATTTGTGATTTGACTGTGTGAAAGGCAGGGAAAAGACTGGTTCACCTAATGCAAATATGCCATTGTACTGGTAAAAATTCATAATATGATAAGATTTTTTTTTTCTCTTTTCAGCCTAAATTTGAGGACAAGAGATATTTTTACTTTGGAATTCTATGTGGACTTTCTCTGTTCAACTACAATGTTGCCGACATCCCTTTCCCACTGGCTCTGTTTAAGAAACTTTTGGACCAAACACCATCATTGGAAGATTTGAAAGAACTCAGTCCTGTCTTGGGAAGGTAAGTAAACATAATTCCTTTATTATTGAAATCTTTTGTGGGTCTGAGCAATGCTTTGAGAAGCTCTGATCTCTACATTCAGTAAAAGTCCAGTTTTAATCCCAGCAGGCTTACTATAAAACTTGACAAGCTGATTATAAAATTTTAATGGTAAACAAATGGCCAAGAATAGCCAGGAATAATTCATAAGCTGAATAGGGATGGGGGACTTGGCCTATCAGATATCAAGAAGTATTAGAAAGCTGAGCCCTGGCTGGTGTGGCTCAGTGGATTGAGTGCTGGACTGCGAACCAAAGGGTCGCTGGTTCGATTCCCGGTCAGGGCACATGCCTGGGCTGTGGGCCAGGTCCCCAGTGAGGGATGCGTGAGTGGCAACCACGCATTGCTCTTTCTCTCCCTCTCTCCCTCCGTTCCCCTCTCTCTAAAAATAAATAAATGAATACAAATCTCAAAAAGAAATTATTAGAAAGCTGCATTAATTAGGACAGTATGGTGTTGGTCCAGGTTTTCCAGTGGAACAGAAGAGAGCTCAGAAACTGAGCCATGCACACATGGAACTTTGTTAGAAGTAGTATGTTAGATCATTGGGAATGGCAATACCATTCATTTAATGCATCCGAGGAAAAATGAGCGAAGATACCTTATGTTATATATAAAAATCAACCTATGTGGATGAAGGACTTAAATATTAAATGTAAAAATGATGGAAATGTGGACAAAATATCTTTCTCACCTTTTGGATTTCTTAAGTAAAACATAAGTATCAACACTAAAGGAAAGATTGGTAAGTTTAATTTCAATAAGATTAAACAAGTTCTCTGTTCATCAGAAGATACCTTAATGAAAGAGAACATACACTTGTCCAACTGGTAGATATCTGTAACACATTTTGAGGGTTGAAGAAAAATGGAATAGAGAAGGTCTCTCCTATAGATAGGTATAAGATATTAGCAGTGTTTTAGTTCTTGTTTTAGGGGGCAGATTCCCAGATGTTCTTCATAAATATAACCATAAATAAGCCATGCATGGACAGGTAGTGAGAGTATAATGCTGAATCCAGTTTTGTCACCTGAGTTCCCATTACTCTCTTTTACACCTCCCAAAAGACATAAATAAAAGATTGTCTTTTTTATATCACAATACTGAAATAAAAAATCCGAAGAGGAAAAGAGTCGACTTTGTTTCCACCATCTCCCAGAGGAAGACCTTCCCAATGACGTTTCCTTTCAGAAAGAGTTAACCAAAACCAAATTCTTCCAAGTCATAGCTATACTATTTACATAGGTTCTGGCTGCACTTACCTCACTGTGGTGAGACCTTCCTCACCTTTCCTATTAGTCTCAGGGTTTACTGACTGGAAAGGCGTAGTCTCAGCTTTACATCCCTTGTGTCATATTAAGTACTTAATAAATGTTTGTTGAATGAATAAAGAAGTAAAGGAGTAAATTATACGATATGAGACATATTACTTTAAATGCATTTATAAAGTACCATAGGATGACAGAAGATGGAAATGTGAAAAGACTGGCTGCAGTCATTCTGATATGTCTGTTCTCTCAGACGCCAAGGTAGTGAAATTTCAGGCCTGTCTTAAGCTTGATAATATTGGGATCGCAGATGAGAGAAGGTCCTTTGACCTATCCACGCCACAGATTCCCTAAGTAATACTTGCTGTTTAAAACAAGATCTAGTATTAGTTCTGTAAGTAAAGCCCCAAAGCTTAAATAAAGTTAATACCAGTTTCAATGAGTTTTCAGTGTTAGTAAATATGTTATCAATTTTTTTCTAAATAGAAACCTACAATCACTAGGTAAAGGAAGTTAGGGTAGTAGTAGGAGAGTTGGAATCAGGTGGGAAGCCTGCACAACTGCAAAGGAACTTCTAACCTCACAATTATAGATCATTGAGTGCTGGCCCTCATTAGACTATCAACACAGTGAAAAGTGGGTGTGGTGAGCTGTGTCTGACCTTGCATTCAGAATAGTCATGCACTTGACATTTATTTTATAAGATATATCTAGTGGTCGTGATTATTGATTTGTAAAAAATAAAATTTGTTATTTAGGAGTTTGCAAACACTTCTGGAAGATGAACGTGCTGACTTTGAAGAAGAATTTTATACCTATTTTAATGTGAGTAACAATAAAAACCAGATTACAGATCAAATTAAATCCTTATTGACCCTTTACACACATTCCTAAATATGTCACCCTTTAGTGAAAAAACAAACTTCTGAATTAAGTTCATAGTGCTAAAGTTTTTTTCCCTCATTTTTCATGAGCTGGGTGTATCAGTTAGATATTACTGTGTAACAGAAGACACCTAAAGTTAGTGGCTGAAAACAACAAACACAATTTTGTGCGTTTCTGGACTGGGCCAACTTGGCAGAGCTGGATGGTCTACAGTGGTCTCGCCCACATACTTGGTTATTAGCAGGCTGGTTGGTTATGAGGTGTGAGCTGAAACACCTTGTGTCTGTTCTGTCTGTTATCATCCAGCAGGCCAGCTGAGGCTTCTCCACAGGATGGTCTCAGTGTGCAAACAGATGGCAAGCCCCAACACACAAGCTTCTTCATGTTTTTGCTTCTGTCAGATGCCATTAGCCATAGTACTTCACAAGGTCACATCCAGATTCAAGGGCTAAAGAAACAGACTCTCCCTTCTTGATGGGAGTTGTTGCAGAGTCACATTGCAAAGGGGCAGGAATACCAGGATGGGAGGGATTTATAGCCAGTTTTGCAAGTCCACCACACTAGGTTTATACAGTATAAATACTGAAATGTGGCAATTTTCTAATTAATTTTTTTAGTATGATGAATTAAATATAATTCAAGTTTTTCAACTTATTCTTCATTCTCCAGAAGATGGTAATTTTTATTTGTACAGTCATTGCTAATCTTTGTGACAGAAATGTACATTTTTACCCATTCTTGAGGAAAAGAGGTATGCTTCAAAGGTATGTTTTTGTATCAACAAAAACATACAAGAGGTATGTTTTTGTTGATGATAGAACGTTCAGGATTGTTTTGGAGATGCTATTTGAGTTCATTTGTGGTTACAGGTGCATTGGGACAAAACTGATGTAGAGTTAATTCCTGATGGAAGTTATATAATTGTCAACCAGACTAACAAGTAGGTAAATTAAAAAGGTGAAAATATTTGTTTTGTTTATACACTGTGCTTCACTGAGCTCTAAACATTTCTTACAGTTAATACAATTTTTCATTCCCAATTAATTTTTTTCTTTCCCCCCATTATTGTTCTATCTGCTCACCTCTGGTTAGTCTCAATTCTTAATTTCAATGTCTCTGGTTATATTTTGCTTGCTTGTTTGTTTTGTTGCCAATTAATTTTTTAATGAGGTAGAGAACTGCTCTGTGTTGTGTGTATGTGCATGTCTTCTTGAGTTTATATTCTAATAGGGAAGAAAATGACTTTCTCATAGAGACTTTCCCTTATCCTCCTATCTAGAATTCTATCACCACCTTTTCTCTCTACCCCCTTACCCTGCTTTACTTTTTCTTTTCATACAACACTTTCTGGCCTTTAGGATTTACTTGCTTATTTCTTTATCTGTGTTTCCCCCACAACGATGAGCTACATGATGACGGGGACTGGGTCTTTCTTGCTCACCACTGTGTATCCAGTACTTGGGAGTCATCTATACTAGTGCCTGGTCCAAAGCAGCACTTAGTGTTCGTTAATGTTATTAGATGATACTGTGGTATCTTCACCTCCCAACACTTTGTGGGATTTAAAGGAATACAGTATGAGATTATAGAATGTTCCCTTGATAATTGGTGAAATGGCAAAGAGATATGTAGTGAGCATTCTAGCCTAAGCCAAACATTTTTCTTAATTTTTAATCTTTATTTTAAAAATCTTTGTATTGAAGTGTAACATACTGAAAAGTGCACAAGTGATAAGAGTGCAGATCAAGAAATAGAACATTACCAGATCTACAGTATATTTAATGAATATACCACCATTTATCCATAGTATTATTGATGGATATAAGGTTCTTTGCCTCTTCCAGCTACTTTTTGCTCAGCCTCTTTCTGTGAAAGAATTGGCAAATGTGCCCAAAGTGGAAAACTACAAGTAAAATGCTGGGCTCACATCAGTGAGCTTCCCTTTTCTCTTTAGTCCAGAGGTCTCTTGAGTTTTGTCTCAGATTTGGAAGCCTGAAGCTACATGCGTTTTTGCCTATTAACTGCCCTTTTCTAGTTCTTTGTTGTTGATGATGTTGTTGTTGTTGTTGAAGTACAGTTGTCTGCCTTTTCCCCCAACCACTCCCCCTGCACACCAGCCATACCCACCTCCCTCCTCTGATTCCACTCCCCCTTGGTTTTGTCCCTAGGTCCTTTATAGTCCTTCCTGGAAACCCTTCCTCCTTTCTGCCCCTATTCCCCTTACCTCCCCTGTAGTTACTGTCAGTTTGTTCTTAATTTCAATGTTTCTGGTTATATTTTGCTTGCTTGTTTGTTTTGTTGGTTAGGTTCCACCTAAAGGTGAGATCATAAAGTATTTGTCTTTCAGCGTATGCCTTATTTCACTTAGCATAATGCTCTCCAGTTCCATCCATGCTGTCACAAAGGGTAGGGGCTCCTTCTGTTTCTGCTGCTCTCATTCTTCTAATTGGGAGCATTTGCTACAAGCTACTCTGTCAGAGCTGGAAATATAAATCCCTTCTTTATTAGTGTTAATCACAAATGATGTTAATTACTCCCTATAACAAATTCAGACAATACAGAAAAGTATAAAATAAGGTAAGAAATTTCCCCCACCTCCAAACCCATTTCCCAGACATGACTATTAGCAGGTCAGGTTTAATTCTTCCAAACTTATAAAAAAAAATTTTAGTATTTATTTTACAGTGAATTTATTCCCAGGCCATAAGTTTTTGTTTCTTCAGTTCCTTCTGGGGTATGTTTTTCGTGTGTGAAACCTCCTCTTCTGGTTTAGGGACCATATGCTCTTTTTCAATAGGATCATCTCAGTGTGTCAGGGAAAGCTCATGGTTACCCATGAGCTCCGTAAATTCTGCACTACATCTTGAGAGCTTTATTCACTTGGATGTGCTCAGTAACCAGAGAATCTACATCTAAACCTTTAAGTTCAGCATTACTCTCTGCGTTTTTAAGCATGTACAGCAAAAATTCACCACTCTTTTGGGCCACTGACCCTATGTCTAGCTCCATTGTTTGGCCTGTGCACACCTACCAACTCCACCACTGTAATGGCAGAAGGGACCACATTGCTTTTGTAAAGTGACATCCTGAAAATACTTAGTGGTTTTTCAAATTTCCATGCTTTGATGACCTGAGTAGTTTCAAGAGTGTTCTTGAAGTGAACATGAGATTTGAACCACTTGATTTGCATGATTTTGTGGGGTTTTCTGGGTCAAGTGAACAGTGAAACATTTTCTGAGGTCACCTCTGGCTGCATTCAGGAAGAGCTTTCCAACCTTTTCTATTTTTTTTTTTCTTTGTCCATGTCTTCAACTTACTTTCTTTCTCTCTTTCTCTCTTTCTTTCTCTCTCTCTCTCTGTCTCTCTCTCTTTCCTTTCTTTCTTTCTTTCTTTCTCTCGTTCTCTCTTTCTTTCTCTCTCTCTCTCTCTCTCTCTCTCTGTCTCTCTTTCCTTTCTTTCTTTCTTTCCTTTCTTTCTTTCCTTTCTTTCTTTCCTTTCTTCCTTTCCTTTCTTCCTTTCTTCCTTCCTTCCTTCCTTCCTTCCTTCCTTCCTTCCTTCCTTCCTTCCTTCCTTCCTTCCTTTCTTTCTTTCTTTCTTTCTTTCTTTCTTTCTTTCTTTCTTTCTTTCTTTCTTTCTTTCTTTTTTCCTTGCATACTATTCTCTTTTATTTCATTCATTTTTCCTCACAGTGGTAAAAGTAATATAAACTCATTACTACCCATTTGGATAATAGAAGAATGTATAATGAAAAATACACTAACCCCTTATAGTTCCACTCCTCTGGATCTTTTTTTGTTAAGTATTTTTTATTGATTATGCTATTACAGTTTTCCCAGTTTTTCCCACTTCATTCCTCCTCCACCTTGTTCCCCCAACCCTCTCACATTCCCCCACCTCAATTTATGTCCATGTTGTACATAGAAGTTCTTTGAGTCCTCTGTTTCCTATACCATTTTTATCTCTCCCTGTCTATTTTATGCCTACTAATTATGCTTCTTCTTCCTTGCACCTTTCCCCTCTTCCTCCCTTCCCTCTCCCCACTGCACTCACTCCATGTGATGTCCAGTTCTCTGATTCTTATTCTGTTCTAGTTGTTTACTTAGTTTTTGTTTTTATTGTTTTTCTTTTAGGTTCATTCATTGATAGTTGTGAGTTTGTTGTTATTTTACTGTTCATATTTTTTATCTTCTTAGATAAGTCCCTTTAACATTTCATATAATAATGGCTTGGTAATGATGAACTCCTTTAACTTGACCTTATCTGGGAAGCACTTTATCTGCCCTTCCATTCTAAATGAAAGCTTTGCTGGATAGGTTAATCTTGGATGTAGGTCCTTGCCTTTCATGATTTTAAATACTTCTTTCCAGCCTCTTCTTGCCTGCAAGGTTTCTTTTGAGAAATAACCTGATAATCTAATGGGAACTCCTTTGTAGGTAGCTGTCTCCTTTTCTCTTGGTGCTTTTAGGATTTTCTCTTTGTCTTTAATCTTGGATAACTTAATAATGATGTGCCTTGGTGTGTTCCTCTTTGGGCCCAACTTCTTTGGGACTCTCTGGACTTCCTGGAAGTCTGTTTCCTTCACCAGATTGGGGGAGTTTTCATTATTTCGTTAAATAAGTTTTCAATTTCTTGCTGTTGTTCTTCTCCTTCTGGCACCCCTATAATTCAGATATAGGTTGCCCAGAGAATCCTCAGCCTGTCTTCATTTTTTAGATTCTTGTTTTTTCATTTTGATTTGGGTGGGTGTTTCTTTCTTTCTTTTGTCCCAAATCATTGCTTTGAATTCTGGTTTCCTTCCTGTCACTGTTGGTTCCCTGAATATTTTGCTTTGTTTCATTTTGGGTATCTTTGATTTGTTCTTTCATTTTTCGACCAAGCTCAATCAGCTCTGTGAGCATTTTGATTACCAGGGCTTTAAATGCTCCATCAGATAGGCTGGCAATCTCCTCATCGCTTAGTTCTGAGGTTTTGCTGTGTTCTTTCATTTGGGCCATATTTTTTTGTCTTGGCACTCCTGATAGGTTGTAAGGGGAGGGGCTTAGTTATTCCCCCCAGGCAGGGCAACCCTCTTTGCTGCACTTTTTTGTCTGTGGGGGAGGGGCCAGAGAGGGAACAGTGCAGCTCACCTGCTTGTCTGTAGCGCACTTTCCAACAGACTCTCTGTCAGACTTGGAAGTACCTTCCACCACAGCAACCCCAGCCTTAGTCCACAGTCAGCCCCTCCCCTCTGAGCTCTGCAGCTAGCCCCGCCCCTGTCACCTCGCTGAGGTTTTTCTGAGTTGACCATCAGGGTCCCCAGCCTTATTGGTCTGGTTGTTCTGGCCGTTGTTTTCTTTAATTCCTTCAGTGTCAGAGTTCCATGCAGTTTGATTTCCTGGTGCTTTTAGTTGTTTATTGATTTTTAGATTGATTGTTTCCTCCTTTTGGTTGTGGGAGGAAGGGAAGTGTTTACCTATGCCTCCATCTTGGCTGGTACTCCCAACTTTATTTAAGTGGCACCATACTAAACTACTCTTTGACACCTAGTATATTTTTTTCTGAATATTGCCGTTTTTTTAATGTAATCTTCTGGTTTTTCCATTAGCCCCTTTATACTGCCTCACCCCCGCAATCACCACACTGTTGTCCATGTTCATGAGTCCCTTTTCCTTTTTGCCCAATCCCTCCACCCCCTGACTTACACTCCACTTCAGCAGTCATCCTGCTGTCCATCCACAAGTCTCTCCCCATGTTCCTTGTTAGTTCAGTTCGTTCATTAGATTCCACATATGAATGAAATCATATGGTATTTGTTTTTCTCTGACTGGCTTATTTTACTTAATACAATGTTCTCCAGGTCCATCCACACTGTCACAAAGGGTAAAATTTTTTTCTTTATAGCCAAGCAGTATTCAATTATATAAATGTCCCATAGTTTTATTTACTCATCTACTGATGGACACTTAAGCTGCTAGCATATCTTGGTAATGCTGCAGTGAACACAGCGGAGCTTATGTTCTTTCATATTAGCGTTTTGGGTTCCTTTGGATATATTCCCAGAGTGGAGTAGCTGGGATAGAAGGCAGATCCATTCTTAATTTTTTGAGGTATCTCCCAATTTTTTGAGGTGGCACCAATCTGCATTCCCATCAACAGTACAAAAGGGTTCTCTTTTTCTCCACATCCTGGCCAGCACTTGTTGATTTATTGATGATAGCCATTCTGACAGGTATGAAGTGACATCTCATTGTGATTTTAATTTGCATTTTTCTGATGATTAGTGATGTTGAGGATATTTTCATATGTCTATTGGCCATCTGTATGGTCCTTTGCCCATATTTAGTTGGGTTTTTTTCATGTTATATTTTATAAGTTATTCATAAATTTTGGATATTAACTCCTTATTAGATGTATTGGTGAATATGTTCTCCCATTCTATGGGTTGTCTTTTTATTTTGTTGGTGATTCCCTTTGCTATGAAAAAAAACTTTTCAGTTTGATGTAGTCCCATTTATTTATTTTTTTCTTTTTCCCTTGCCTGGCGTGATATATCTAATAAAATATTGCTACGAGCAATGTCTAAGATTTTGCTGCCTATGTTTTCTTCTAGGATTTTTATGGTTTTGGCTCTAACATTTAAGTCTTTGATCCATTTGAATCTATCCTTGTGTGTGGTGTAAGAAAGGTGGTCTAGTTTTGTTCTTCTGCATGCATTTGTCCAATTTTTCCAACACTATTTATTGAATAAACTATCATTAGCCCATTCCATGTGCTTGCTTCTTCTTTTGAATATTAATTGACTTTAAAGGTATGGTTTTATTTCTGGACTCTATTCTGTTCCATTGATCTATGTGTCTGTTTTTATGCCAGTACCGCACTGTTTTGATTACTATGGCCTTATAGTATAGTTTAATATTAACATGATTCTTCCAACTTTGTTCTTCTTTCTCAGGAGCACTGTTGCTATGTGGAACCTTTTGCGGCTCCATATACATTTTTGAAATATTTGTTCTAGTTCTCGGAATCTTGACAGGAATTGCAGTAAATCAAAAGGTTGCTTTGGGTGGTATGGATATTTTAATGATGTTAATTCTTCTATCCATGAACATGGTAGGTGCTTCCACTTGATTGTGTCTACAGGTCTTTTACATCCTTGGTTATGTTTTTCCTAGGTATATTCTTTGTTTGTAGCAATTGTGAATGGTATTGTTTTCTTAATTTCTCTTTCTTTTAGTTCATTATTGGCATATAAAAATACAACTGATTTGTGGATATTGTATTCTGCTATTTTGCTGAATTCATTTATCAGTTCTAGTAGTTTCTTTGTGGATTCTTCGGGGTTCTCTATGTTCAGTGTCATGCCATCTACAAATATAGTTTTACTTCTTCCTTTCCAGTTTGGATGCCTTTTATTTCTTCTTGTCTTGAGTGCTGTGGCTAGGACTGCCAGTATTGTGTTGAATAAGAGAGTTGAAAGCAGACATCCCTGTCTCATTCCAGATCTTAAGGAGAACTCTTGTAGTTTTGGCCTGTTGAGTATGATTCTGGCTATGGGTTTATATATTTAGGTATGTTCCCTGTAATCCCACTTTGCTGACAGTTTTTATCATACATGGGTGCTGGATTTTTATCAATTGCTTTTTTTCTGCATCTATTGATATGGTCATGTGGTTTTTTCCTTCATATTGTTTATGTGGTGGATCATATTTATTGATTTGCAAATGTTGTACCAACCTTGCCTTCCTGAAATAAATCCCACTTGATCATGGTGTATGATCTTTTTGATGCATTTCTGTATTCAGATTGCTAATATTTTGTTGAGGATTTGAGCATCTGTATTGATCAGCAATATATTGGACTATAAATTCTTTCTTTGTGGTGTCTTAATCTAGTTTTGGAATTAGGAGAATGATGGCCTCATAAAATGAGTTTGATTCCTTCCTCTTTAATTTTAATTAAGTAATTTGAGAAGGAGAGGTGTTAGTCCTTCTCACGATGTTTGATAAAATTTAACTGTAAAGCCATCTGGTCCAGGGCTTTTGTTTCTTGGGAGTTTTTTGACTACTGTTTCAATTTCACCAGGTGTAGTTTGTCTATTCAGATTCTCTGATACTTCCCGATTGAGTTTTGGAAGATTGTATGTTTCTAGGAATTTATCCATTTCATCCAGATTGTCCAGTTTGTTGGCATATAGTTGCTCATAGTATTTTCTTAACATCCTTTGTGTTTCTTTGGGGTCAGTTGTTATTTCTCCCCTTTCATTTCTGATTTTATTTATTTGGGACCTTTCTCTTTTTTTCTTGATGAGTCTGGTTAAAAGTTTCTCAATCATGCTTTCTTTTAGTAGAACAAGGTCTTGAATTCATGGATCTGCTATTGATTTAGACACTCTTTTGTCTATTTCTGCTCTGATCTTTATTCTTTTCTTTTTTAGAGAAAGAGGCAACGGGAGGGAGAAAGAGAGGGAGAGATCATGTATGAGGTTGCTTCTTGAGCACCCCCTATCAAGGACCTGGCCCACAACCCAGGCATGTGCCCCAACTGGGAATTGAACCAGTGACCCCATGGTTCACAGGCCAGTGCTGGGAGGGCCAGTCTCATTGTGGTGAAGTGGTTTCTTCTACCTGTTCCTGGTTATACGACTTATTTCCAGCTAGTGTTCAGCTATTTATTGAGGATGATTTCTCTACAGTCTAGCTGTAATTCCAGATTGATCCTGGGAGAAGGTTAGTGTAGCTTCCACTCACTCTTCCGCCATCTTGGATTCCCAATCTTTTTTTATTCTAACCTGTGTCACTTCTCTTAAGTCTGTGATCCTGAGCAATCATGTGCCTTTCCTGTGAGTTTAGTGAGTTTCTGTCTCACTAAAATGTCATAAGAATCTGCTTCAAAGAGTTTTTTGAAGATTAAATTAGATAATATATGAAAAATACCTGTAATAGTCTATGGCACATGGTAAGTACTCAGTTGTTAAGTGTTCTAGCTCTTATCTTTAGCCTCCTCCTTCCTACCCTTCCTCTTATTTCGTTCAGGGTATTGCAGTAATCTGAAATCATTTTTTGTTTCTTTAAAGGACAGACTATGTTTCTAAGTATGTTGATTACATCTTCAACACCTCCATAAAGGCAGTATACGAAGAATTTCAAAGAGGATTTTACAAAGTGTGTGACAAGGAGGTTATTGAAATTTTCCATCCTGAAGAACTAAAGGATGTGATTATTGGAAATACAGATTATGACTGGGAAACATTTGAAAAGGTACATTATAAAGGCCAAGTAAAGTAGTCTGAATTTGAATTTCTTTTCTGTTTCCTGAATACTTTTTCTTTGCATTTTTCCGTAGAATGCACAGTGCGGGCCAGGATATGATGACAGTTCGCATCCCACCATAGTCATGTTTTGGAAGGCTTTACGCAAATTGACTTTGGAAGAAAAGAAGAAATTTCTTGGTAAGTATTACATCAGGAATAGATATATAATCTCATTTCCTTTTCATGGAATAAGAAAATATTGTTTGTTTTAGGTACCATTTGCAACAAGTCATACTTAGTGTAGCAGCCACTCCTAGTTTAGTTAAAAGTTCTCTATGCCCAGTTGTCACAACATCAAAAAATAAATGGTAGTAGAGGTCTTTTCTCCTTTGAGTTCAACCCTGCGTGTTGCTTTAAAAAGTTTTCTTTTCTTCATCCGTAGTTGTGTCATCATTCAGTTACTCAGGCCCTGTGGTTCTTTGCTACCCTCTCACTTCCAGGCTCTCTCTGAAGCTCCTTGCCCTGCCTTGAACCTTCACCCACTTCCTTTGCCTCTCTAACCCTTTCCTTCCTAAAGTGTCCAGCTTAATTCCAAATTCTCAGAAGTCTCCCCAGTCATCCCTAACTGATTCTCTCTCCCCGTTCTGAACCCCACACCGTTTACACTCAGAGGCACTTACTTCTATGACACCTTGTTTGGCTGTCTTACTTCCTTTTATTTTTCTCCTGTTTTTGTCTTTTTCTATCCAAGAATCTAATATTTCCAACCAGACTGTAAATGCTTGAGTGTAGTGACTGTGTGTCAGACTTAGTTGTAATATGGTCCCCAGTGCAGTATAATGTCAGACTCTGTACGTGGGCCCTCAATAAATGCTTAAAATAAATATATTTTCTTGATAAATTTTGGTGATTTGTGAAGATCACTTAATTTTATTCTGCTTTTCAGTATTTCTTACAGGAACTGACAGATTCCAAGTAAAAGGTATAAAAAACATGGCAATAACATTCTGCTGTCCTGAAGATGTGAATGAAAAAGATCCTATGAGGGCACAGACATGTTTCAGTATCCTCTGCCTCCCTAAATATTCTACAATGGAAAGAGTGGAAGAAGCACTTCAAGTAGCCATCAACAACAACAGAGGATTTGGCTGACCCTACCTCACGCTGTACTCCTTTTTGGAAATATTTTCAAAAATAAAATTAACTCAAATTTATTAACTTAAAAAAGTCTTGCTGACTATTCAGTGTGTTCACTGTGGTGGGGTTTTTTTGTTTGTTTGTTTTTTTGTTTTTTAGATTCACTGGTTTTGCATGTAAGGTTTATTAGTTATAATATAGATTAGGCTGTTAAAACAAAAGGCAACCCCAAAACACAGTGCATTAATAAGACAAATTTATTTTTCTTTCATAAACATCTTGGTGGTTTGTTCTGTACTGAAGTGGTACTTCTCTCACTCAAGCTGCTATAATAAGTTACAGATGATTTCTTTTTCTTTTTTTTTTAATATATATTTTATTGATTATGCCATTACAGTTCTCCCATTTCCCCCCTTCATTCCCCTCCACCCTACACACCCCCTCCCACCCACCCTCCCCCTCTTTAGTTCATGTCCATGTATCATAAGTTCTTTAGCTTCTACATTTCCCACACTACTCTTGCCCTCTCCCTATTTTCTCCCCACCGTCTATGCTACTTATTCTCTGTACCTTCTCCCCACCCTCTCCGCCCACTCCCCTGTTGCTAACCTTCCATGTGACCTCCATTTCTGTGGCTCTGCTCCTGTTTTAGGTGTCCCGCTTAGTCTGTTTTTGTTTTTGGTGTGGATGTTAATAACTGTGAATTTGCTGTCCTTTTACTGTTCATATTTTTATCTTCTTTTTCTTAGTTAAGTCTCTTTAACATTTCATATAGTAAGGGCTTGGTGATGATGAACTCCTTGAACTTGACCTTATCTGAGAAGC
>PVKM010034791.1:0-15423 GCA_004027735.1 Carollia perspicillata
GATTTGCCTAACATTTATAGATTCACTTATTTTTTTAATTTATTTTAATTAGTTTACATTCAATATTATTTTGTATTCGTTTCACATGTACAGCATAGTGATTTGACAGTCATATACTTTAGAAAGCGTTTCTTGATATTTCCAGTGTTTGCCTGGCACCATACATATTATCATATTATTGACTCCGTTCCTATGCTGTAATACTTTCCATCCCTGTGATTCCTTTGTAACTGCCAATTTGTGCTTCTTAATCCCTTCACCTTTTTCACATGGTTACCTCTCCTCTCCTCTCTGGTAATGATCAGTCTATTTAAAGCAGATGTAAATGCAAGTCATCCTTTATATTCCACACAGAACAAAAGCGTTCCTAATTAAATTTCATTTCTGTTGACCACCATTAACAATGGTGGGACAGTTCCTTCAGTGTCACTAGTCGGCCAGTAGGAGGCAGCCCAGGCAGGGAGATGGGTCTCAGTGTGAACTTCCACCCACTGCTTGCTTGGTGTCCCACCGAAATCTGGACTAAATTACTCAACCTTATTGAGCCTTGGTAACTTCTTTAAAGTGGATGGAATAATAATGCATTAACTCATATGCTTTTTCTCGTATAGAGATGTGTCACTGGGTGAAACATGAAATGACAAGGGGACAGGGTAATTCTAAAACTAAGATTCATCACTTTTTAATGACCTTTCCGTCAAAAGTCCAATCTGACAGCTGTATTCTAGCTGCAATGGAGTATTCACAAGAGGTTGCTTTGACTTGGTCAAATATTTGGAATTGGCATCTACATAAAAGTATACCCATGGACCCAAATGGATTGCAGGCCACCGGCCATATGCAAAACCTGGCATAACTTTATCTCTACTGACTATTGATTTTACCCTGGGCCAGGTGTGTTTAGTGAGCAGGGATGTTTGTGATCAAGGCATTTAGTTGATTAAGCTGAATTAAAATGTTTCAAAACTCCACACGTGCTTTAGTTGTTCACAAAGCATTCAAGGCAGAATCACGTAGGATACAGTCTAAGTGAAAAATTCCAGGAGTCTTCCACCAAACCACACATTGCGGCTTTTTACCTGAAGTGATTCAGTGGCACCCGTGGGTGAGACTGTCGGCTGTGTCCCTCTGTGGACCACAACTTGATCCCAGTTTCACAGACTGGTTCACATTCCTGAAAACTGCATGTTGCCTAAATATGCTGATTTGTACGTTTAAGACGTGTGCGTATTTATGGGAACTTTGGAACTTGTTTTAAGGTGATAGCAAACATGTCTACGTGCAACTCAGCTTTCATTTTACAAGTAGCATCGACTCACTAGTCTCTTCATGGGAAAGAACTTGACAGAAACCCTAATACTGACTTCTTAAGGCAGTAGTGAACATTATATGAATTAATGTGCACATATAAGTATCAAGAAATTGATACTTAGGCAATCAACAATTACCTTCTTCCTACATTTTACATTAGTCTACCTAAAGTCTACAATGGTGTTTGCTTTCTTAAGGCTAGGTGAGGGTTTCTTCATTTGAACAACAGATAAGACCAACTGTAGAGAAGATGAGTGTGCATTTATTGAGGAATTGATACTTGCCAGGCACTAAACTACTGGTTATCAACTGAGGGTGATTTTGCCCCCCAAGGAACATCTGACAACATCTAGAGGCTTTTTAAAATCATTATTGGTATCTAGTGGGTAGAAGCCAAGGATGCTGATAAATGCAGAGGACAGTTCTCCACAGCAAAAAATTATCCGACCCAAAATGCCAGTAGTGCTATGGTTAAGAAACCCTGTACAAGTAATTGGTTTTAATTGACCATATGACATGGATCCTGTTGTTATCCTCATTTTAAAGAAGCAGAAATTGTAGCAATGAGATGTCAAACGGTTGTCCAAGATCCCAGAACTAGTAGAGAAACATAGGTTGGCTTAATCTGGACCCCAGACTCTTTACTCATGCCTCTGTAGGGGAGTAGAAATTATTTTTTCCTTCTGCCTCTCTAAGTTCTTTTGGCTGGATTAACATGAGACGGATTAATGGAAAAGAACCAAATGTACACACAAGGGTTCCGTAAGAATGTGAGACTTGAGTATGGTTGAGGAAATTAAGGTTTATATGCCATCCTGAGCTAAGGAGAAGGGTTTGTGGTTTGGGACTTCAAAGAGCAGGAAGGCAATTCACATGGAGATGGAAAAGCAAATGTTTGGTAACTAAATGTTTGCTGGGCCATCTTTGACAATGAGACATTGAATGGGACTTACTAGGTTCCTCTTGGTCTATCACACTTAGTTCATAGAAAACTGTAGGTATCTATGATGATATCTTGTTTTCTGGAGCAGATTCTCTACCTTAATTCTTTTTAGGGTGTTAGAAGGAAGATGAAATTCTTTCTGAGCCTTTATTTTTTAAAAATAATCAGCTTAAATTAATATCCCAGAGAGGCATATTTTGGAGTGGCAAACTCTTCTCCTGCTAACCTCCCAAGTCAGAATCAGGATTGGAATCCTCTTCTCTGCTTCCATCACACACTGCTGCTCCTTGACTAGGTTGTTACTAAGTTGAATGACCATGAAACCTGCTTTATAAAGAATGAGCTTTTTAAAAAGCAAATAGAAAGGGCCCTGGTTGGTGTAACTCAATGGATTGAACACCAGCCTGTTGACTGAAAGGTTGCTGGTTCGCTTCCTGGTCAGGGCACATGCTTGGGTTGCAGACCGGGTCCCTGTTTGGGGGCCTGCAAGAGGCAAACCAATTGATGCTTCTGTCCCTCTCTTTCTCCCTCCTTTCCCCTGTCTCTAAAAATAAATAAGTAAATAAATAAAATATTAAAAAAGAAGAAAAGTCAAACAGAAAGAATCCCCATAATAGCAACTGTGGAACTAGGGTACCACTGAAATTGTTTCCATTGGAGGTGTGCTAGTTAGCAAGCTTTGCTAACCTTGCTGGTGTAGGTCTGGGGGAATCTTTTGTTATAGTTCTCTCCGTTTGTTTTTAAGTTCCTCTTGCACCAGTGCTATTCAGGGGTAATGAATCTGTTAAGGGAGATTTATAGTTCTTTCCTTTTAGGAGAGAATATTAACACTCTGGTTTTGCCTTTTGTGGCTTACACACATTATCACTAAAGTACATTATCATTTTTCATCTGGTGCCAGGGAAGATTTTATCATCTTCTGTGTTAGGTGGCTTGCCCTAGGCAGGGAAGGGATTAGGTCTGTCAGAGCTAACAGGACTGACTTTGTCCCACTGTATTTTTTTTTTTTTGCCAGTCAAAAAGAAATAAGGGATAATAGAAACTCATCAGTTGCTATTTGCAAAACTATTTACCTTCCCTGAATATTTTGGTCTCTTATTGACATAAGCATTGACCACATTTTGCCATGGTGGATAATTTATTTTATATGAGATGATGTTTTCAACAATCACTACAGAGTGTTCTGAATCACTCTGAGCTCAGTCTGGATAAAAATAAATGCTCTCATTTTCTCCCATGGATGTTTTCTTTTGCCCAGGAAAGTTATAATTGGCTTTGATCTTTCCCCAAACCCACCATATATGAACCCCTGATAAATATTTAAACAAAATGTAAGAAATATTATAAACAGGGAAAGATCGCACAGAAATAAAAGAAAGTGTGGTCTGTTTCCACCCTTCCAAATCTAACAGCCCATCAGTTAAATCAATCTTTGGGCTCTGTGAACAGTAAAATTTTAATGCAATAAATTTTTATCTAAATGGACAGGAAAGAGGACCATTAAACTGTGGCATCTTGATACAGTCATTAAGAAAGAAGCAAAGAAGCCCAAGCTCATTACCTCATCTACAAAACTATGAAGATCACTAACACAAAGTTAAAGTGATAAAAGTAAGGGGTCGAGTGGGGGTGGGTTCAAATGGTGACTCTTGTCAGAAACTCCAAGTGAGGGTAGACCTGCTGTCATGCAGACACAGTAGCAAGACTAAGGGAAGGACACATTTGTCATATAACTTTAAACTTCTGTCTCATCATTGAACCATATTGCCCACCTAGTGCACTATGAATTACTACTTCATCTTGTAATGATCTTAAGACTAACACAATTTTCATGCTTATATTTGTGTCTGTTTGATAAATGCTATTACATTTTAAATGTTGGTTGGAAGCAAACATTTAAAAATTCTATCTTGGTGTTTCTTCATAAATTAATATATGAAGAACTTCAAGTAACATAGGATATTGCCTTTATTTGACCTCCGTAGGGCCCAGGTGAAAGCCCTCAGCCCTGGGCATGACTCAGAGTGGAGTTGTCTAGTACTGGAGCATCCAGCGTGAGTCACCATGTGGGGGATTATTGACTCTGCCTGTCATCTGGGAACTCAGCTGGGACAGCAGACTGAAGCAACAGTACCTGACCTCTAGTGATATGGGCTTCCCACAGCATGGTGGCTGACTGGGTTCTACGGAGTGCCCCAGAAACAGAAGTTTCACAAGGGAGTTAAAAGAAGATGCCTGGTCTCTAAAAGGCAGGTTGGAAAGTGCTGCAGCATCACATCTTTCATATTCTGTTTGTTAACCAGCAATAGGAACAGAGCAGGGGAATCAACTCCCAGTGTGAAGACTGACAAAGAATTTGCAACTGCCTTTAATCTACACAATAGGGAGGGGACTACTGGGTCATTGTAATCCTACTCTGTCTTAGGCCGTGGAATTCTGTAGTGTAGGTCTGGAGTTCCTGTAAGGTATGACATGAGTCTCTAGGACTTTCCTTTTTGCACATTGTAGGTCTCAGAAAGCTTCATGGCTTATGCTCTATATCTATTCACTTGTTTAATCCTCACAACAGCCGTTTGCCACAGATGAAGGGATTGAGGCATTGAGATGTGGAGCAAATTGCCCAAGTGAAACATGTGGTAGTGGCGATCCAGAGTTTGAACCAGAGGTCTTGTTCCAGGACCCTTCCCTTAACCATTATCCTGTTGCCTTTCCTGACAGTGATTCTCTGCAGAATTTTTATTTATACCTATGAATTATTGAGCACTTTCTTTTCTTTAAAAGTTGTTCATCCATTTGAAAATCACTTTTTTTAATGTTAGCCTCTTTATATTAGTATTAGACATTTGGGAAACATGGTTTATGATGCCCCAAATGCTGGTAATTATTTCATTTAGGAATGAGGTCTGTATTTGAAACATGTGTGTGCTTTGCATCTGAGGTGAGAGGACCCCTAGGAACAAAAGGGAACGCAGAGACTTTACCCCCTCTCCATTTCTCCCACAGGCCCTATGTGGCTTCTCACTAACCATCCTCCTGCTCTCTGCAAGTCTATTTCTGCATAATTTGGGTTCACGTATGGCCCATTGAGGTTGCCACAACCTCTCCTCTCAAACACCCATACATCTTCCTTTAGGCTTAACTTCTCATTGTGCAATGCCTTGCTCTTCAGGTTATTACTTAGATCTGATTCCAGAGGGGAGCAAAATCTAGTTGGTTTGGCCATGATTTTGAGACAGGTCACTTGATAGATCGCTGCTTATTCTATGAGTTCACTGTCCAAAGTTCTTGTGTTTGTCCTGGTTCAAAAAATCACACGTAGAGGCTGGGTTGCCTGAACCAAAGAGAGCTGCCTCTTTCCCAGGAATGCTTGGCTGTGCAACTTTTCTTCAAAGGAGCTGTGGGTAGGATGACAGTAACTGAAAAACTGTAATTGAGATATGATTAAAATAAGATAAAATCAATCAATAAACACTAGCGGTGCTGTGTTTCCATCTTTCAGTGAGTGTTGATGAGTGACTGTGTCCTGTAGGTACTGCTGTGACTGACAGAACATTTTTGTGGTTGAAGCCCAAGCCAGATAACCTTTTGAGTAGGGAGGCTACGGTAGAGGAGAAGTCTCTTCTGCCCTACAAGAAGAGAGGGTCCCCATAACTATGCAGATCTAACTATAGTTGCAAAGTCTTCTCCAAGTTTTTTTTGTCTAAACTATCAAATACTCTGCATTTCTCAAGTTGGGATAATTCCAGGTGACCAGGCCCTAGCAAACATATGTGTGAAAAATTTTTCATTTTAATAGCATAAGATATTAGGTTATAATTTATATATAAAAATAATTTCTTCTACACTGTACAAGTATATTTGATAATAATATTCATTCATGGTTGATTCTTTAAAAAATGGATATAAATTGGGTTTGATTATTTTATTAATTTAGTAAACAGGTAAATACAATTAGAAGGAAAAGAGTTCCCCCAGGTTGTCATGGTGCCATGAACAATGAAAAGCAGTTTTTCCCAGAAGAAACTTGTCAAATATTAAGTGGTGGTTAGTAACATGGGCCTGGGCCATTGCTTCAAACCACAGAGAATTGAATCCTGACTTGACCACATTCTGCCTTTGCTGTGTACTCTCAGCCAAGGAGCTTCAGGTCCTCACCTGTAACATGGGGACATGATATTCACATGGAGATGCTGTCAGGGTAAAATAGATTGTCCATGTAATTCTCTTAGTGAATGTTAATATTTCCACAAGTATGGCTAACTGTAGTATTTTGTGCCAGACATTAGGAGTAGTTTGATTCAAATGGGTGTGCAGCAAGGCCAGCACTGGGCTTTTCCAAGTGAAACACCCAGGGTGTAAAATTTGAGAATGCAAAAATGCAATATTCAAGATAAATTATATTTTAATGCAATATTTTAAATCAGTGCAAAAGAAATTCATGATACATAACATGTAGATAGCGTCAGAATTTAAATACAGCTCTAACTCTGTTTCACTCACCTGGTTCCAATAAAACTTTATGTATAAACCAGGCAGTCAGCTCATGAGCCAGAGTTTGCTGATTTGATTATTTTTTAAAACATTGCACTAAACATTATTAATCCTGATTACCAAGTGTTTGGTGCCTCCTTAACTTTTGTGTCTATGTGAGTATCTCACTTATTTAATCCTAGTCCCAGCTCTGGTGTAAAGTTTTTAAATTTTAACCTCAAAATTCAGAATTCTTGAATTCAAATCCTGAATATAAATAAGACCTTTGGGGTCATCATGTCAGCCCTCTATGTGGCTACAAATGCTTTCTAAGAATGTTCTTTTAAATGTCAAAATTGTCGCTTTGCCTTTAATAGCCTATGGCTAAAAAATCACATATGCACATTATGGAATTGTTGACTTTTTACAATAACACCAAACCTTAACTATCTAGAACACTGCATTAAACAAGTAACACTCCCTCCTGCGTAGAGGCCTATGACTTATTGGTGGTTTAAAGAAGGGGTCCCCAGCCCACCAGCCACTGAAGGCTCCCAGTCGGGCCTGTTAGGAATCAGGCCGCACAGCAGGAGATGAACTTGAATGTAAAGCCCTCTATCATCCTAAACCAGCCTCCTCACACCATCCTTGGAAAAATTGCCTTCCTCGAAACCAGTCCCTGCTGCCAAAAAGGCTGGAGACTGCTAGTTTAAAGGGTGCATTTGTGCTTGTATTTGTGTTCATTTCTTTTGTACTTTATGTTTTTCCTGATTTCCTCTGACTATTTTTTGAGGGCAAATTTTGACCATCCTGAAAATAAGGAATATCTCAGGAAATTGTTTTCTTTGTTATTTTCAATATTGATGGCATTCTGGCAGTGGGAGTATAATTAAATTCACAGCGGTTACCAAGCACCTTTTTATAATAAGCCTTTTATCCCTTTACCTAAACCGCCTTTCCTTGTTCCTCGGGATTAAATGGCAGGGAGCCATGTGGCTCGGCCAGCTAACTGTACCTTGGCAGGGCTTGCCAGGAATCAGATGTTCTTTTCCTCCTAGAAGGCAGACTGTGTCTCTCACTCTGGTTCACCTCACATTTCAATTTGTAAATGAGCATGTGGTTTCTGTTTTATTCCTTTGGCACCAACCAAACTGATAGCACTTGAATGTGTGATTACTTCAGCTTTTCAGGGTTCCCCATCTCAAATCTGGTCTCTCTAGTCCCATTTGTGTATCTTTAAGGTAAAACAATCACCCACAGGTCAGAGGGAGAATAACCTGCTTATGGAACTGAAGAGCACAGTGGCAAGTTCTGGTCAGACAGCGGGCTAAAGAATGAGCAGGCAAAACATCAGGCTTCCTCTCAGGAAGGGCAGGTGTGATGGTTAATTTTGTGTCAATTTGACTGGGCCATGAGGCACTCGACTATTTGCTCACACATGATTTGGGGTGTATCTGTGAGTGGTTTTGGACGAGGCAAACATCTGAATCAGCAGACCGAGGAAAGCAGATTGACTGCACTACTGTGAGTGGCCTTTACCTAGTAAGTTGAAGGCCTGCATAGAACAGAGAGGCTGACCCTACCAAGAGTCAAGAGGAATTTGTACTGCCTGACAACCTTGAGCTGAGAAATTGGTCTTTTCTTGCCCTTGAACTCTGCCTGAAATATCAGCCCTTCTTGGGTCTTGAGACTGTGGCCATCTCTCTGGAAATTTTACCCTGATTTTCAGGCTGTTGGACTCAGACTGGAACTGTGCTGCTGGTTCTCCTGAGTCTCCAGCTTACCAGCTACAGGTCTTGGGACTTCTTAGCCTCCATAACTGCATGAGCCAATTCTTTATAATAAGTACATGTATAATAATAATAGCATAATACACTTATAATAAATAGAAAAATTCATGTTATATATTTTCTGGAGAACCCTGACTGATATAGCATGCTATTTATTATTAAATTTTTTCCTTAGCCCAACAAGCCTAGCACTCTGACATATAGCAGTAGGGAATATATCTGATCAAAGAAAAAGAAATGAATGCATCCTCAATCACATACAAGTTTACAGGGAACATTTGACATTTGGGGAACAGCATCTGAGCCCCTTCTCTATGTTTTGGGAAGCCCCTGCCTTATATATCTTAATGAGAGGCAGAGCCCTTTTCCTTACAAAGAAGGAAAAATATCCTAGATTCTAATTACCATTTTCCCTGGTAGGTAGGGCAGGAGCCATGAACAATCAGATGCACACATGGAGAATTCTACGCACAGAACTTTGGCACAAAGAAGTCAGATCAGAGCAGGATTCTTTCTGGTAATGGCTCAAGTGATAGCCTCATACAGTGTCCCGGGCAGCTGTAAAAATGGCAACTGCAGGCACAGTGTCTAATCCTGTGGGGTTAGTCAGTGGTTGAGAGCCAGAGCATTGACTGTTAGCTGCCGGGACCAGAGGTGTTCACGGGTCGGGGTCCATCATGTGATTGGGGCTGGAGGGATTCTGTGTGGCTTCCCTTTGTTATTCCTCATTTCCGTATCTGGTTCTGTAAACTTTGTTGGCAATTATGTTAATAAAGGCTGTTTCTGTTAAGTCAGTCAATATCTAAGAATAATGTCTGGTTCACTTATTTTTTCCCTAATATATTTTGAGCATTCACTATATATACCAGGAACTGTTCTATGGGGTATAGGTAAAACAGTGAACAAAATAGATAAGGTCCTTTGTCTCATGCAGCTTACATTCTTGTATGGGGAAGGAAGGAAGGAAGGAAGACAGGCAGGCAGGAAGGGGAATCAAATCCAGGAAAAGTCAGTTTGATATAAATGTGATAGAAAA
Organism: Carollia perspicillata; assembly: GCA_004027735.1. Lineage (NCBI taxonomy): Eukaryota > Metazoa > Chordata > Mammalia > Chiroptera > Phyllostomidae > Carollia > Carollia perspicillata. Next base: position 9,551 of record PVKM010034791.1, read on the forward strand.
AAATGAAATAGGGTGACAGATAGAAAGTGACAGTGACCACCCAGATAGGGCGGGCAGACAGAGCTGAGGAAAAAAGAGCGAGTGCACAGATAATGGAGAGAAAGGAGTGCACATTGGGCGTAACGGTTCATTCAAAACCGTAAAACAGAAGCAGTCAATACAAGTTCAAACACGAAAGGATTTTTAAAAACTCATCTAATCCAAACTCTCAGATGTGTCATTAAAGAAACAAGTGCAAAAGTGTTTGAAGCCTTGAATGAGTCAGTGAACCAATCAGAACTGTGGCAAAAATTAAGAGCAAAGTGCAAGGTGGAGGTGAGTGTTCTTCAGCTTAGATTTAAATTGCGGAACCAAGTTTTTTTTCCCTTCGGTTCTTCTTTGTTTTTTTCCAATTCTCATTTTCTCAGACCAATTCTTGCCTTTTTCACATATTTCACTTATTCACATATAACGTTATTATTTAGAAATCACTAATTAGCCAGTCATTTTCCTGATGTTGGAAGACAGAGAAAGGCTACCCTCTTCAGGATAAAATTTCCAGCTACCCAGTGCAAAATAAAAACCCATCAATTATATAGAAATTACACATTCCCACATGTCTGTGGAATAATCATAGGGAAAGGGACGTTGTAATTTTCGTCTGCCACAGAAGTATTCCACGGCCAGACACCACTCAGGATACGGGACTTCTTTGGGCTCTCAGAGAAAGAATTGAGTAGGACCTGCAGTGTCCCTCAACATCCTCCCACCATGACTCAAGCAGAGAATGTTTTATATTCTGACTGTACCAATGAAAAGGATGGTGCTGCACACCGGGCCTCTTTTGGGGGTGACGAGGGCTGAGAAGCAATACCTCGGCACACCTGTAACCCATTCACAGAAACCTCAGCCTAGAAAGTGTAGGTCATTTTTACTCTTGAAAGGAATGCTGAAATAAAGGCTTTATTAGTGGTCAAAACTCCTCTTTTGGGAGGTTGCTCTGAATAATGCTTCCTTGTTGGCAGATTACAAAGGCCACTGTTTTAGGGATGCCTGGCTGACCCCCACAGACCAGAGGCTTAAAAAAGGGACTCTAATCGTTGTCTGCCTCATGTCTTACAAGTTTCCTAGAATATTTTATAGTAGGTTTTCCGGAATGATCAAAAGACAATGCTACTACCACACACAAAGGAAATAACTGCTTGCCATGAACTTACACACCTTAGAAAATGGAAAGAACAGAGAAAAACCTTGTAAACCAATAGAGCATGGATTCAGAGCTCTGCGTTTGACACATATGCTTGGATTAAAGTCAGATTTCCTGATTGATAACTCATGCAGAAAGAAATCACTTCTGGTTTCCTCTGGACAGACTTTTCCCTCTCCCAAGCGATGTTTCTCAGGGCTCAACTTTGTAATTAAGCCACTAGGATGAGCTGCAAAGTTAAACACTTGGCAAAGAGAAATATGGCATGAACGCTACATATGCATTTTAATGCTCTTATTCTGAAATACTTATTGTCCAGGTTTAAAGCTGAATTTGGAGACTCAGAAGAAATCTAAAATGTACTTTTCTAAGGGAACTAAGATGTCCCTGAGAGGTGTCCAAACATCCACCAATACAGTTGACTTGAAAGATAACAGTTAACATTTATTATTTAATCTGCGCAAGATATTGTGTTTGACACCAGTTAATTAATTGACTGCTTCACAACATTTACATGAAAGAGGTAAATTATCATACTCCTTATTCAAGAATGAAGCTTAATGAGGGCCTGTAACTTACTCAAGGATACATTTAAGTAAGTGATAAAGCCAGAATCTGAACCCAGGTCTACTTTTTAAATAAGTCCCTTTGTTTATCCAGCTGTTTTACTATTTCCCAAGAGAGTGCCCTCCCCACCAAAATCCTTAAATAGAACACTGGGCAAAGAACTCGGAAAAGAGGTACAAGTATAGATAATTAGATGATCTAGATAAACCACTGAATTTCTTTCCCACCCTCAGTTTTTATAACCTATATGGATTTATCTCATATAATAGAGCCTTAATGATTATAAAGTAGCAGTTATAAAAGGAAATATGAATCTCTTTTGGTTTAAATATTTTAAGGCAATTGACATTTTAAATTAATGTTACCATCAAAGAAACCATTTTTCTTTATTTCCTGTTAACATCTCTCTCCTTTTGAAAGCTTTGAATATTCTTTGCCCTGATAACTAACATTCTGTTGAATTTCAGTGTTCTACAAATAATTGACTATTTTCTAAAAAACATTAATGTGTGTGTTGTTGCAGTCAAGAAAATCAAACAAATATTTGGTGTCATGAGAAACAGTCCTGTAAGCAAATACCATACAGCTAACACTTTCTCAAATCTGCACCAAGCGTATTTTAGGTAGGTGGTCATTGTGTCAAAACTAAATGATCTTATGCTTGACATGTCCAGGATACAAAGATCTACCTTTAACTCAGTATTTGAAAAACATAAGAGTACTTTGTCTAATGGTATGTGCATTCATGTTCAAACTTTATAGATCCATAATGGTTTATGAAGAAACAATCGGTGGGGTATACATGAACCCACAAGTTGTATGTCATTAACTGTTTCTTGCTCCCAGTGTCAGAGGGCATAGCCAGCTGGGTTGAGTCAATTTGTCAAACCTATTGGGACTGAAGTAGAAATCTCAAATTATCCAAGTACAGGATGAAGGACAAAGGTTGTCCTGTGAATTAAAATGTCAACATGGTAATGATACTACATTTAGCTTTGGAACCAAACATACTTGCTTGGGTTTACATGCTCATTTTCAACACCTACGTGTCTTGAGAGCTTGGACGAGTGGCTTCATCTTTTTGAGTAAATCCCTCCTCCTAGTGTGGTCATGCCATTATTGGGTTGGCCAAAAAGTTCTTTCAGTTTGTTCTGTAAGATGGCTTTAATGGCACTTAGTTGTCTGTAACTTCATTCGGAAGAATTTTGTTAGATTGCATTGTGACAGCTGTCATACAGCATACATTTTAAAAAAATCAAAATTGGCGAGTTTTTGTGTAGTTGTAGAACATTTTGCATGGCATGGGCCCACCTCCCACTCAGAGATGCAAGGACCCACGCCCACGGATAGGTTCTCCCGTGGGGGATCAGGCCTGCTATGTACCAAGGCCACTTTGAGTCTTGCTTTTGCTAAAAACTCCCTAACCCAGATTTGCAACAAACATTTACTGCAAAGTAACTTCCTAAAATCCATGCCAGACCTTCCAAGGAGGAGTGCAACCAGTTCAACTACTTTTCCCTTTTCATTTGCAAATATCCCTCTTCTGTGATGTGATTAGCAGCATTGGCTCTTTTGTTTTCAGTAAAAGGTAACCACCTAAGGTGAACCTGTGCATAGTAAATGAGGATCATCATGTAATGTGACCAGAAAAAGAAATAAAAGCCTGTCATAGCAGAGGCTGTGGCTTTTTGCTCCCCTTGAGAGATAAAGCCATTCCCACCCTTTTCTTCTACAGGACTCAGTAGTCCGTGTGAATGTCTCTCCCCCATCCACAATATCTCAGACTCCAGAAGCTGGGGTCTGCATCATGTAGCCATTTTCATATTGAAGATAGAAGAAAATGTGCAACTTTTTGGCATATGATGCTTTATTGTTTCTAGAAAGGTAAAAATGCAACTGAAACACACACAAAAAAATGTATGCAGTGTGTGGAGAAGGTGCTGTGGCTGATGAAACATACTGGAAGTAGTTTGTGAAGTTTCATGCTGGAGACTTGTCTCTGGACAATGCTGTATGGCCAGGCAGACATGTTGAACTTGATAGTGATCAAATCGAGACATTAATTAAGAATGATCAACATTATACCACATGGGAGATAGCTGACATACTCAAAATATCCAAATCAATAAAGTTATTGGTTAAAATGAAAAATGTGTCTTCTATTTTATGGAAAAAACTGAAAGGACTTTTTGGCCAGCCCAGTACATGTACTGGCATAGTGTAGAAGCTCTAAAAATGGTACCCTCCTCCTTTCAACTTCAAACACCTGCAGGACTCATGGAGGATGAGGCCACATTTATGCCAACGGCACATTTTTGTCCATGGAGAGTAGATGTCTCTCTTGCCTCTTTGCCCCTTCCCTTCTAGATCTGTGGAACTTAAACCAATGTTTTAGGAAATAAATGGAGAGCTGGGGGCCGTGCTTTATGGTATAGAAAATGACAAGCACAGGACTTTTTTTTACATTTTTTTCTCTTTGAGAAATGACTATAGAAATCACAAAGTGCTTGCTGATTTCTCATAATCATTATGAATAAATACTTGGATTTTGATGATCAAGCCTTCTAAAAGTGTAAAGCATAGTAATAAATCTTATACCATTTTGAGAAATTATAATGTTTTATAAATTTGCCTTCATTCAAAAGAAGGCATTTGGAAAAAAATATTTGTGTGCCATTCATTCATCATTCTAAACAGTGGGGCCAAATTTCTGGCTCTCGGTTGAAATTTACATCCGAAGAAAATGACAATGGAGTTACAGGAGACCTTTTCTTCCTTTAGCTCTTAGAGGAGTTACTTCGATTTCAGAGGTCTTTACATTTGCATTTTCAAACAGCTCAAGGCAAACACTTCTGGTCCAGAAAATGCAGAGATAGCTACTACTGATACCTGGCTATAAAAGGAGCTGCACACCATGAATTCAGTTCCTTCTCTTGTACACACAGGCTATTTGAGGTATGTAAACCACGCAGGCTTAAGAATTAGATTAAAACTGTATTGGAAAGTTGACCCCAGGACATGTACATCTGGCACATATATTCGGGAAATGAAGCCTTTGGCAACCTTTTTCTAGAATCTAAATATTTGGTTGTTGTAGACAGCAGTTTCCAGCACTCAGGTCTCATCCTGCTTCTCTAGGCGTGTGTTTTGACATTAGGTAACCTGGTTCCCATAAAAGGTATCCAGAAGGATGCTGACTGTCCCTCAGGGTTCTCACACATGGAGAATGGATGTGGGAGCTCTTGGGTTTCATCTCCTATAGCGTCTGCATGAACTTTAGGGAGATGCAACAAATTCCACAGTGAGCCCTGTGCACTAACAGGAAGCTGCACTGTGGAACCTGGAAAGACCAACTACTCTTCTCATCTGGCAATAGGGCCACCTCAAAGGCAGGGGAGCATGTGGTGTTTTGCAGTCCCCACTGCAGTTTGTTCCTCTCTCTGTTTAAGCCTCTCTGCTTCTCCAGTTAGGCACTCTCGAATTGCCTTAATGATGTTAACTGCCCTGGTGGGTCTGCACAGCAGCCAGCAGCAACTCCAGGCCCCCTGCCTGCTGCTGTTAAACTCAACCAATGAAATCAATTTGTTCTCAACAGCTGTTCCTCTCCATGCTCATTGAAGGGCTTATACATCATTCCTCTCCTCTTTCTTGAGGAAGCAAATTCTGCCCCAGGTGCAGGGGAAATGTGCAGGTCCACCAAGATTTTTAACTTTTCTTCTCCATAGTACATGGTCTTCCTCATTGTCACATACAGTCCTTTTACCAGCAGATGATGCCCAGGCAGGATAATGTTAGGGCAGAATTGATGAGCCTGAACCCACTGGAGACGGTTTGAGTTGGAAGCTGGCTTCTAACTGAACTCCCTTAGAAAAAAAACAGTTTAGTTTTACTAAGAACCCACAATTCTCTAGATGGAGAAATAAAAGGTGTTTTATTGTTAAAGGAGCTTATTGTTCCTTCTTAGCAAAAATTAAGCACTTTGCTGGCTTCGTTTTTAACCCGAGACCCCACTGTTTATATATACTTCTGTAGCAATGGTTCATTTACCACATGCAATAATGGAGTCACACTCTGCTAAAACTTATCCAACAAAATGTGCCAAGAAACAAAAGTACTGGAC
>PVKM010034792.1:0-15428 GCA_004027735.1 Carollia perspicillata
ATTACAAGCAGTGTTTGTTTTAAGTGCATGTATGCCAAACCTCTGGGACCTTTTGCCTCATCACACAACACCAAAGCTTTTCTCTCCCCCTCTGTGTATTCTTTGCTGTCAGACCCTGAATAACAAAATGGTATTATGTTGCTAGAGTGCCTTGTTCTCATGGAAAAACTCTTCTCCTGCCAATAATGTGGGGGCTGTCTTACCCCACTTTGGTGTGATGTGCTGTGTGCTTGTCTGAACCCTGGGGCAAGCCAGGGGTTGGTATTTCCTGCTGAGCAGGCCAGTGTTCCTGCCTTCTGTGTTGGTGGGAACACGACTACAGATTCTGTAAGAAGTGCTCTGAGCCTCCGCACTGCTGGGCCTCTATGGTCATTTTCGTAGTGGTTTTTATAAAGCCTTGATTGTGGCATGCCAGGCTGAACACGCCTTCAGAATAGGAGCTATGCTTTCTTTTTTATCTCTTAGCCTTGGCATTTGGGGCCTGGCATTATTTATCTCTCAAAATATATGTCAATAATGAATTTGGTAGAATTGACCTCCTGATCAGGTCTCCAGCCTCATCGCTCAGCCCCAGTCCTCTGTGCACGTTGGCCGAGTGGTTGGGAGCACAAGGCCTGAGTCAGACAGAGTCAGGTTTCCGGCACAGGCACCTGCACTGCATAGTTGTAGCTTTTGACCAAGTTACTCAACTCTCCTGTACTTCAGTTTCCCTTTCTGTGCAGGGAAAGATAATAATAGTACCTACCATATTTGTAGGATTTCTGTGTGGATTATGTAATGATACACATGTAAAGTATGTAGAAGAACCCCTATCACACATTATTCTCATTCTTATGACCATTTCTGCTTATTGCATTTTTCTTGTCTCTTCTTTCATTGGATAACGTGCTCATCTTCAGGCCATGGTTTCCTTCTCCCCGGCACGTGGCTAGTAGCCCTCTTTAGTATGCTCTTTATCACAGTGTTGATCACTGCTTTTTTCACTTGTTGTCTCCCCCAGCACTCAGCCCACAGCCCATGTTAAAGAAAATATTAGATAATTCAATGAGAGGAAAGTAGATTTAAAGGTCGAACTAATTGCCCACCATTCTTCTCAGTGCCATAAAGTACAAGTAGAGTGATCCTCAAGTGAAAAAGAGGGACTCATGGACGTGGATGACAGTGTGGTGACTGTGGTGGGGAGGGGTTGGTAGAGGTATGCAGAAGAGGGTATAAAGGGGACAAGTGGTGATGAAACACACACGCACACACACACACACAGAACAGCCCAATCGTGTCAGTTCTCTGCTCAGATCCTTGCAGTGGCCTGCACCCCAGTCTCAGTAAACGCCCCAGTTCCCCCAACAGCCTGCACCTCCTTCATAATCTGTCTGCCACCCTCATCAATTCCCTGCAGTGTCTCCTATTGCTCTTCCTTATGGTCACTTTGCCCCTCTAGTGTCCTTGCTGTTCCTGAGTTCACAGACATCGTCTCACTCAAGGGGTTTGAGCTTGCTGTTTCCACAATCTGGAATGTTCTTCCCCAGGGGCCTGTGGTTTTTTCCTTCACTGTGTTTACATCTTTGCTCAAATATTACTTCTGGGTGAGGTTTTCTCTGACCATTCTGTTTAAAATTGCAGACCACATCTCTTTCTGCATTCTTTTATTTCCCATCCTTGTTCTAAAATACTACACAATTTACTTAAAAGGAAAAGTCTATCACTCTTCTCCCTGACTAGAACAAAAGCTCTGTGAGGGAAGAGATTATATCCCTGTATGGCAGAGCTTGGAGGTATAAGCCCTGGAAAAGTATTTGCTAAATAAATAAATTCATTAAATTTAAGAATACCTGTAGCCCCCAGTCTGAGAAAAAGATGGAAAATCTTTAATGAGACTTTCTAGAGAGGTTGTGTGACTTTTTGCTAATGTGTTTTCTTGTGCAGTTTTTAAATAAGAATGGCTGTGTGAAGGCCCCTCAGAGAGTTACCAATTGGACCCACCAGAGGTCTGGCCATAGCTGGTAGGACTAGGTAGCAGCCCCAGAGTCCATGCAGTGCCAGGTGTGGAGCATTGGTGACACTGTCAGAAGAGCCAATGCCCCTCTCCTTCAGGCAGGTCCACAGAGGCATCCCCTCTGCAGGTGTCCCTAACCAGGTGAAGGAGGCAGAGACCAGGCTGCTAACATCCAACAGGCTCTTCCGAGTACTTCCTAGTATTAGCTGGGGTCAATTACTACACAGTTACTGTATGTTTTAAAGACTTCTCTCATAGAAGAATTCACCGGAGACTTTGTGGACACTGCAGTAAAAATTACTGAACTGTGTCTGTTTCTGGCCATAATAGGGCTTTTGCCAAATGCCCAGGTTTGCAAAAACACTTCTCTAGTGAAAGCAAGAGCTGCAAATTGACCCATGCCTTTGGAATTGTAGCTTGGGAGAATCGCTTTGTTCTCATGGATACGTCACCTAGAGAATATAGCAAGACACAGATACGACAATCACAGTTTGTAATACATGTCTTTACAAAGCCATGAGATTCACAGAAGTGTCAGTTAGGATAATGTCTATAAAAGCACTTTCTAAAATCACAGGTGTTAGAACATCTTTTTCACCTGTGTATATATTTAATTGCTTACTCAATCTTCATAGCAACCACATGGAGCAGATATTATTATTACTATGGATTGTTGTTATTATTGTGAAGACACATAAGGGCACAAGGGTCAGGTGATCTGTCTGAGATGACCTGGCCAGGGGGACGGAGGAGAAGGGTGAAGACACGTGCTGTGCTCACTGTTTCCTGCTCCGCTGTGTAGCTGCATTACAGCAGGCCTCGTGGTCTGCTGGAGTGAAGAGATCACCTGAGGTTCTTCCCTCTCATTAATAATTTGGATTTTTCAATTTCCAGTGAACAACTGGACTCGATGTTAGGAATTCGTGCTCCTGGTTATGAACCCACTGAAGCTTTGGATCATGCTGTGCTGGGTGTTATCTGTGCTCAGTCTAATCTTGAATTCCCTTTATAGGCAAAGTTTTCACTAAAGTCGGGAGCTGAGGTAAAAAGACAACACATTCTGAACCTATAAAAACACCAATTTTAACCCAGATTTGAATCACACCATCAAATTCCAATCAGAAAATTGAGTATGTTATTCTGGGATTGCCTCCTGAAATATTTTTCTCTGTCTCTGCCTCTCTCTCTAACACACACACACACACACACACACACACACACACTTTCATATTACAGACACTAAAATATAAACCACTTACATTTTTGGAATATGAGGGAAAAGGATAGATTTTCCCCCGTTTTCATGCTACGTTTAAAATGTACACTATCCTCAGGAGTAAGCCTTCTGTGCTGGGTTGGGAGCGTTAGTCATGCAACTCCCACTACAAATATCCCCCAAGCACCACTCTGGAAGTGTACCTCTTCGTCTGCCTTTTAATATAAGACAGCGAGCTGAAAGGAAACCGTGTCTGGGGAACGGGTAATCTGAGCGGCTGTGGGTTCCCATAGGAACGCTGGGAACAACACTTCTCCTATTTATGCGCCCTTGCAGCAGCTGTGTCTTTTGGAGTCTGGCTCTTAGCAAGTGCAAGCAGAAGCTCCAAGCACAGAACTGCCCTAAATGTCTCTTTTTGAAGCCCTTGAGTCTACAGCCTTCTATTTGTGTCTGGCCCCGATTCATCATGGGCCTGAATGCTTCACCTGCTGTACATTTCCAATAGAGCTAGACCAGATTTTTTAAAAAGAATAATCCCTGGCCAGTGAACCTTAGCAGGACAGTTGGAAAAGTGGGAAGGGTAGGAGCTAAGGCAGATAGTAATTACTTCCTGCCATCTATATTTGGAAGGATATCGATCTACCTTATTCACCTGGGTGTTTTGCTCTATCTGGAACCCAGCTACCTGCTTGGAAGATTAACAACAGTTGGATGCATACCCACAATCACTCTGGGCTTTGGAGTAGTTATGATTCATAGCAGAAATGGCATTGTGAATAGACTAGCACAGATTTTAAAGAAATTTTATTTATTCTCAAGGATCTAAACACTTAATATTTTGGTAGGAATAGCTAGAAACATTTACTTACTCATTTATTCATTCATGCATTTACTATTTGGTCCTGTGCCCCTTATGTCATAAAATATACCATGTTTTGCTGAAATGACCTATTCACCAACTCTGTGAGTCCAACTGGCTGAACAGTATATCCCCCTTGCCTGAAATATAGGGAGTCCTTGTCAATTAAGAAGGTAGAAAGAAAAGAAATGAAAAAGGGTTTATGGGAATAGCATTTAATATAATATAAAATATAATAAAATATAATATAATATATATAATATATTAATATAATATATTATATAATATAATATATATATTATATTATATTATATTATATTATATATATTATATTATTATTATATTTTATATTATATTATATATTATATAATACATATAATATAATATAATATAATATAATATAATATAATATAATATAATATTATATTATATTATATTATATTATATATAATATAATATATACATTTGCTTGTGCATGTGCTAAGGTAGGAATTTGTTGTAGTAGAATGTCTATTTCACGTAGCAGCTAACATTTACTGAGCAGTGACTATGGGCCAGATTTTATGTTAAGTGACTTACATAGTTTGTTTTATTAAATCCTCACAATAATCAAAAAGTACTATTATTTCCCCATTTTATAGACGAGGCAGCAAATATAAAGAGGTTAATTAGCTCAGCTAACATCACGCGTAGGAAATGGCTTGGCCAGAATAGGAAGCCAGACAATTCACCTGGGAGAGTGTGCTTCTCACCACTGCTATGCTCAGCCTGCACGTATACTGTGATTTCGCCCCTGCACATTCCTGTGGTGATGGAGAAAGGAGGTTTTTCTAAAACTGTCCTGAGTTGAAGCTGGGGGTAGCTCTGTTGCCCAGAGGAAAAACACTGCAGGAAAACTGTCTGGTCAGGGCACCCAGAACCCAAAGAAGCTAGACCTGTGCTCTGAGGGATAGGACTCTGACATGGCCGTCGGGACCATGGGGGCCTATTCCAGAGTCTCTTTACCTCCACTCCCATGGCACCACCCTTCACAGCTGAGCAAATTAAAACCTCCAACAAACACCCCAAGAAGAATCAGCTCCACATGGACCTTCCAGGTCTAAGTTCAGTGAGGGGCTTCCCTGTCTTTTGTTAGCCTGCCTTCAAGTCCCCCATACCCAACTGCTTAGACAGGGTACAGCTTGGAGGAGACTCTGAACCAGCACGCTCTCCATCCATAGCCCAAGTGCTGGCTGAAGCTCTCAAAGGCACCAGACCCAGAGAAGAGGTTTCTTTTGTATTTTAAGAAAGAATAACAAATAGCTATCATTTGGAAACCTTGAATCTTGAGGTTGGTGACTAATTTGAGTTCTTAAGAAATTGTACATCTTTACTGAAAAGACAGAAGTGGACAGTGTGCTGAGGCCAAGGCTGTGGGTGATGAGAAGTGTGGTGTCTTGATGTGGAACTCAGGTCCCTGACGTGTCTTGGACGCAGTCTCTAGCAAAGAGGACTTGGTAGCATTTTTTCACTACCCAGTTGGCCACGACCCCTATATGTCTTATGTTCCAAGCCTCCCTTCCTTTCGCTCTCCTTTGCTGTCAGTATATTAAAAATGGAAGCAAAAGAATAAGCTTGTTGCTATTTTAAAGTTGTGAGACAAAGTCCGTGTCAGAGGACAAGAGGGAAGGAGAAGGCCAAAGCAGACAAGCAGGGTCGGAGGAAGAAAGAGGCAGAGGGACCTGGATGGCTGGAGCCAGGCCTGGAAGGAAGGGAGCTGCTGCCTCAGAAAGGAGAGGCACCGTTTCTCTGCCTGAAGCTGAACAGAGGCGGGTTCATGAAGCTTTAGGGAGGTTTGGAGGGACCAAGAAAAATGGCGATCTCAAATTTTTCTGAAAAGTCTGAAGCAAAAAGTCTGTAAGTGTATTTAAATGTCATGCAGCCACACGTTCACACCCTAGTTTGGTCGATTTTTGGAAAAAATACATTGTCAATCAAAATCCAGGTATAGATAACAAACATTTCACGATAGAATGGTGAACATGATAAATGTTAACCTTTGGTATATCTCAGCCATAATATCTCCTCATTCCTGATCTCTGCCCTCAATGTAGGAAAATTCCATATATAACATCAAATTTTCTTTTTAAAGGTACATTCTGCAGGATTGTTTTGTAAAACCATTTATTTTATGAGAGATTCTCAGAAGTTGTCTGTTAGTCTTGCTTTCCCATTATTTTAGTTTAGAAAAATCAATTCAAGGTCTTCTAAATATTGCACTTTTAAGGTAAAGTAATTTCTTTTAAAATGAAGACTAAATACTCTCTCAAGGATGCATATTTGTAAACTGTGTTTTAAAAGTCCATCTTAGACTTATGAAAAAGGAATTGCATAAAAAATAAACATGAGACCAAGAAGCAATGCAATAATTTTGAACTTAAAAACAGAGACATTATTTTGAACACTGTTTATATTGGAATAAGAAGCCTCCATCACTGACACTATGTTCCCCAGATAGGTTTCGGGTGTAACCCAGAACCCATAAACTTAGTTAGTCACGATTAGTGAACTCCACTAAGAGCCTTGGGCAGAGCATGAACTACACTGCCATGCTGAAAAGGAGGAGGTGATGGGGGATGCTGGAAAGTCAGACAACTTCTAGAAATAAGAACAGCATCTCAGCAAAGAGAGAGAGTCTGTAGTTGCCCGTTGGATACATTGGTCCCACAGGTAAAGAATAAGAAGGAAAATGCTGTGGAACTCTCATAAATAAAAAACAATAAATAAAGGAGCAAACTGTAGGAAGTTATGTGGAAATAGGGGATGAAATACACAAGAAGGTGGATCTCCCTCTCGTCCTCTAAATTGCTGTTAATGGCTCAACAGTTCTTCTAGTCACCTCGACCAAAAAGCAGAGAGTCACCTCTGATGACCCCGTTCTGTTCAATCAATCAGCAAGTCCTCTCACTCCGCTCCACTGGGCCAATGTTTCCCAACATCTATCACTGTCTCTCTGTATCTACTTGCCTGAGCTGAGAACCTCCTGGTCTGCCATTGTCCTCTGGTACCCTCTACAAAGCTGCCAGATTAATCTTTTAAAAGCAGAATTCTGGCCAGGTCACTGCTTGCTCAAAAACTTTGAATGGCTTCCTACTGTGCGCTGGACACAGTCGAAAGTGATTACTTTAAGTAACAATATCACATAGAGCAGTGGTTCTCAATACGTGGTATCTGGACCATCAGCCTCAGCATCCCCTGGGAATTGGTTAAAAAATACAGATTTTCTGACTCTGCAAAACGCCTATTCAATCAGAAACTCCCAGAGTGGACTCAACAGTTTGTACTTTAAGAAGTCTTCCAGGTAATTCTGATGCATGCTGAAATTTGAGAAGCACTAACTTGGTGATTGAGACCATGAACTCTTGGCCTTGGATGGTCTCGTCCCACATCCTTTCTGGTTACTGGCTGCATTGCTTACACACATCACTCTCTAGGCCTCAGTTTCCTCATTTTAAAAATGGGGACTAGTTAAGGTTGCCACTTTGAGTTATACACAGCAAATCAAATGCTCAACGCAGGGGCTTACCCATACACAGCCCTTCATAAATATCACTGTTACTAGTAACTATTGTTATTAAAGGCTACCCCTACACTGATCCCCAACTACTTCCCACGGGCTGGCTCAGTTGACCCACTCACCACTCCTGGCAGGCCTTGTACCACTAACTGTGCCTTTCTCATATGTAGGCTCCACTGTTTGGCATATGAATCAGTGAGGAGCGAATGCCAGAAAATTCCTGATGCTAATTAAGTGCCTTTGGGAAGGAGCTTAGTTTGAAATTGAATGGAGTGAAAATTTTAATGAATGTTAATGAGGCTTTGATTTACTATATGACCTGAGAAAATATGATAAACCAGTTGCTTGTATTCCCATCTGTGAAATGGGATTAATGTTATTAACCTCCTTTAAAAGAATTACCCCTGCAGAGTCACTACACATAGAAACTGCCTACAGGTGTCAAGAATTCCTGTGATACATAATAATGAGTCACATCTGCAGAAATGTGGACAAGCTATGAATCTCTATTAACCAAGGTGGGACAATGATGTTTCTGTTTTGTTTTGAATTATTATCAGTGTTTCCTTGTAACTCTGCTCATGGGAACATACACTGTAAATATTTCCTTTAGACTTCTGTCACATTTGGAGAGAGGTTGCTAGAGAGAATATTGTCTGTTGTGTGGTTAACAATTACCCAGATCACTTGTGAGAATTGTCAATAAGCACATGCCACCTATGCAGAATATTTTAACACTGGAAAATCCCATAAATAAGATGCTTTGCCCTGTCATAATAAGAGTTGGGGAAAGAGTGTGGATGTATGAGGGTGCATTCATTATGGCAATATAAAGATTATAACTGTATCTATTTATATATTCTATTCTGTTAAATATTTTATATGTATAGTAATAAATGTAAATATTATTAAAGTAACTGGAGAAATCAATGGTTTGAATTAGTGACGGGGAATATGTAGTGCCATTTCATATGTGGAGTAGATTTCATGTTATCAGCTGTCACCTGTAATGCTCCCCATGACTTGTCATTCCTCCTTTAAACCTAGCAAGATGAACTAAAGTCTGATTCTGCCAATACTATAACTGATTTCTTCTGCTACTAGGCAATCCCTTTCCCTCTCTAGGCCACAGCAAAGAATTGCCATGGTTATCATCAATAAAAAGTACAGATATGGATGATCTGAACTTCAGGTTCCCATCCTCAGCCCAGGTCCCCAGAGGATGACTTCATCAGTGAGTGAGTGGATGATTTCTCCTGCCCCTCCTGCTGAGGGCCCTAGAGACCTCAGCGCTGCTCCCCATTCACATCCTCTGCGAAAGGCACACTCCTCCTTCTCCACGGGGTCAGATCTCAGCATCCTGGGGGAATAAGGGAGGTAAACTGCCTCCATGGGGTATTAGGCCGGCATGGGTAAGTTACGGTGCTTTTAACAACTGAAGATCACTCGAAAGAAAGAGCCAACTGAAGAAGACTAAGTTTCTGAAGATGAAAACCTCTGACTTACCTTAGATTTTATCATACTTATTGTTTGACCTTGTTCAAACGTCCTTGTCAGATCCCGCTTTTAATTATTTCCATCAGTGTTCTGTCTCCAGCCTTCACCTGTTGTCTCTGCCCGCCTCAAACCTTGATCTCCTTAGTTTGACTACACCGGATGTCAGTCACCTGCCTGACCTCAGCTGTGTTTGACCTCCATTACCTGCAATCTCTTCCTGACTCCTGCCCTCATTAGGTCTTCACTGTGCTTGTTATAAGACCGGTTGCCAACAGCAACCGTTGGAGAGACATCGGTGAAACCTCAGTTAAAACGTCCTCTCCCAGTGTCATGGTGACATTCATGGGCATTATAACGTATTAAAATTCAACTGTAACTTTGGTTAGTTGTATATATATTTTTTCTGAGAAGGAACCAATAATGTGGCTTTCACATCTCTTATTGGTGTAAGTGTGGGTTTTCCTCAGAACCACAAATGACAGAGGAAAAATGACAAGTGACTGCTGCTCCTTGTGCAAGGCACTGCCCAGATATCAAGTCTTGGGCTTGATTTCTTCCTGGGTTCTATAAAGCCATAGCATTCCTTGCCTTAATTTTCTTTCTAGGGCTTTTGTAACAGAGTTCCACAAAGCAAGCAGCTTAAAACAACAGAAATTTATTTTCTCATAGCTCTGGAGGCTAAAAGTCCAAAGTCAAGGGGTTGGCAGGGTTGGTTCCTTCTGAGGGCTCTGAGGCAGAATCTGTTCTATGCCTGTCTCCAGCTTCATGATGTTCCTGGCTGGTAGATGCATCACCTCTGCCTCCATTGCCCTCCCATGGCATTCTCCAGGGTGCCTCTCTCTTCTGATTAGAACATACATCATATTGGATTAAGGGCCATGCTTCTCCGGTATGACCACAGCTTAATTTACTAAGTCTGCGACAACCCTATTTCCAAGTAAGATCACACTTTGAGGTACTAGGGGGTAGGAATTCAACATGTCTTTTTGAGGGACACAATTCAACCCAGAGAGGCACCTCCTATTTCTACCACACCCTTAACTTCGTTTTCAATATGAACTGCAAATGGAATTTCTTATGCTGTCTTGGACAGAGCACACGCGGGTTTTCGGGTTGGTCAGACTGGGGTCAATCCCTGCTTCCCTTGTTGCTATCTCAGGGCATATTTTCTAAATGTTTTGACCAGTTTTGCCACTTTCAAAATAGAGATAGTATCTACCTTGAAGGAATATTAGATTCTTACCACCTAGGAATATCAAATTAACATACAGTACATAGTAAGTTCTCAAGAAATTCTAGCGAGAATTTCTTTCTTCAATGAGTGATTATTAAATAGCGGAGAAAAATTTCTATTGAAATGAACCTTCACATCAATATTTCTCTTGGAGTTAATAATAAACATTTCAGTCCCATCAACTGCCAGTGGCATCATAAAACCCTTTCAGTTTGTCAGCCTGTGAACCTCAACTGAAAACACAGAGTTGTGGGTAAATGCTTTAAAACAATTGCTCCCGACATTTTGGTAAGCATGCATCTATTAGGCCATATCTCCTACGTGATATCTCCTCTCACGAAAATAAACAAGGGCTTAACTGGTGTGGCTTTAAAAGCTCTATAAAATCTGCATTGCTGTACTCTGTACTCTGTTTTACGATTCATAAAGGAAGCTTCTGGTTTGGTGTGCCTGGATAAATCTAGCCATGTCAACTTTGAAAGGCCTTTGAATTGAAAAACGCGGTATGGCTTACTGCACGGCCACCTTTTCCAGGAAGAAGAGGCAGGCACTGCATCACCAAGATAACTTTATTTAAGCTCAATTAGTTCTTGGAAGATTATTTACTCCCCTTCTTGTCTAAAAAAAATAAAGGTCTGTCAGGGCCAGATGCATCTGATTGTTGCAGATGTGGTGTGGCTTCTGGAATCTTTAAAGATTCATCTTAAATATGCTTTTAGGTCTTCCTTTTGTGAAACTTTGACAGCATAATAGAATTAGATTTGCTGAATTTCACTAAACTGTAAAGTACCGTGTCATCAGCTTCACTTACTTCTCAAAAAATATTTCTCTCTGGTAATGCTCATCAATCTAGCTTTTCAGCCCCTAAACATGAAACTCTGAAACAAAAAGGATGACTCCATCAGTTTTGCAAGTGACAAGATGTGAAACATGAAACACTCCCACATTGTAGCAACAGCTGCCTCTGGATAGCAGACTTGCTTAGGTTTGGTTTAGAGTAAAAGGGAGGAGGAAGAGAAGAAGAAAGAAGGAAGGAAAAGAAACTATACTTTGCAGACATGTGCCTGCTGAACAAACATTTTCTCCCGAGAGAACGTTACAGTACAACAGAGTCGGCATCAGGCTCTCAACTCCCAACAGTGACCCTGTTTCTCCACCTTCTCATGGACTCACTTCGGTAAGAGCACTTAGTGCACTGGATTAAAAGTGTTTTTTCATTGAGGGAAGGGATGGGGGCTTCAGTCAAGTACATGCCCAAATCCCACTGTAAGTGTTCAAAAAATTTTAGCCGAGTGAACGAACTAGAAAAACACATGTGGCCTGGCAGGTCATGCCAGTTTTCTCCACAGCCGGCGCCTCATCTCGGGCACTTCTGCTGTTGTCTCAGGCCAGTCAAGCAGCACTGACTGAGAAACCTGTGTACGCAGTTGATCTAACAACCAAATCTTTTGACAAAGCCTTTGTTAATAATCCAAAACTAGCATCAACATTAAGGACACAAGAGTGGATTTTTCTTCAAGTGTCTTGTCATCAGTGAGGCTCTTGAGATGGCAAGAGTCATCTATGGCTTTCCATGGTGAGCCCTTCACCTGGGTGCAATGTAGAAAGGGCCCAATCTGGTGCTCGCACGGTCTGCTCAGTCATGAGGCTTGTTAAGGGAGGCGTTTTCCATATGGAGGGAGAGGCTTGCTGCAGTGAAAGGCCCATTTTGAAGAACATAGTATGAAGCTCCCCACAGGGAAGCCAGAACAGTATAAATAGCACTCTGTCAGTGGTAGGTGTTGGTTCTTTCACTCAATGAACTTTTGATGAGGAACTATCAGGTGCCAAGTGCTATTCCAGGCACTGAAAATGAAGGCAGATGGGAGTGATGTGGGAGTAGAGACGCATAGAAAGAGAAATAGGGCATATGGCTGAGACACTGGGCAGTTAACTCAGTAGGTCTCAGTTTCATCATCCACCTTTCAATGTAGAGGCTAACAGACTAGAAGCTGTGAAATCTTTTGGTAAGTTAATTCCATTTTTTTAACAAAATCGTGATGCCTGTGTCTTTCTAACTTGATTTCCTTTTCCTCATCATTTAAGGAGATAGCCTCATACACAGATGATCCTGTGAAAGGTGCCATCAATACAGTTTTAGCTGAGCACTGAGAGCCAGGTTTGCATGGTTTCAGGGGCCAATCCTGGGTTCCAGGTGGAACTTTATTGTGTCGGTGTCACTCAGGTCTTACTGTTACCACCACATTTTGTCTACCCACCTGCATCTTTCAAATGAGCCATTCTAAATACAGCTGTAGAAACCATGCTCATTTGTTGTCAGTCAGAATTTAGAGTCATGCCCCTGTGCAACTTCAATATAGACACCTGGTCTCTGTAACTAGTCCCACCTGGAGCCTCACATGCTTACTGCCTGGATGAAGAGTCCGAGGTCTTAGTGACCAGAAGGGAAGCTGTGTAAAGGAAGGCTGTTCTCTTCCTTCCAATTTCCCTTGGATACTGAGCTCGCTGGTCTCCATGTTTTTCTCTTATATCTACGTCTGCTCACTTTAAATTACCATGCTTCTCTTCTGCTCTCACTACACTGAACTCTTTGCTATTTCTCCAGATGTACTACAAGGGTTTCCCTCTCTCTGCCTTTTGCCCCTGCCGCTCTTTTCCCTAGTATATCTTCCCTTTTCTCTCTAGTGGACTAATGCTCCCATATTTAAGTTAAACAGCAGTGGCTTCAAGAAGCCTCCTTTGACTTTCCCCAGGCTCCTGGGACATCCTACACCTGGTTCAGTACTTCATGTTGGCGTCTCTGACCTCTTCACTAGACTGAAGAGCCCTTCTCTCAGGGCTGCGGAGGTATGCTCTCCATCTTTGTGTTTCCAATGTCCACTCTAGGATTCAGCATGTAGTAGATGCTTAATAAGTGTTAAATGAATGCATCTTCAGTGGAACACCCTAAAGAAAGATTTAATAGAATCAGGAAAACGAAGGGGTTACAGTATTAAGAGAACATGACCACATATTGAGTTTTTCTCATCTATAAGTAAAATATTGTTACCCTTTAAATAGAGAAAATAAGGGAAACACAAAGAGAAAAGAGAGAACAAAAGATAATGTCTCCAGCATGTCCTGAGTGTTTATACAAGATGAGCTATCAGAAACACACACACACACACACACACACACACACACACACACACACACACACACCTCCTTTCTAGGTAGGGCCAGACACAGTGCCACATAGTTAGTAGGAGCTCAACACATATTTGTGAGCTAATTGATTAATTTTATGAGCTTTCCAATTCTAGCTGTATCAAAGCAAGCAAACTTTGTATACTGCTCATGTTTCTATATTTCTTTGCCTAAGATAAAGAGTTTATGTATGTACAAATATAACACATTGATCTTTCTACTTTAGAACAAATTATAGTATAAGGTGCTGGCCTAATATAATGAACAGTAATTGAAAAGAACAAGAAACTTGATAATATTTTAATTATCTCTTTTTTCTGCTTTTGTCCGGATATAAGAAAAAGGGTGGGAAGTTTTTGCCCTTTGTGATAAAGATCTCTCTGTAAGTAAGAATGAGAGGTGAATAATGTAGTTCAACTTCTCCAGGTAGTGTGTAAACTCAGAGCTGTCTACACGTTCACAAGGAAAGAGTAAGAAAATATACAAGCCGCAGAAAACTTATCTAAAAAATGAAATTTGGATTACTCAATATCAGAAAGTAGTCCATAGGTACTTTCCTAGTCAAATACCATAGTCCTCCACATGCCATGTTAAAAGCAACAACCAACATCTTAACATGACTTTTATCAATGTTTATTTTACTTCTTTTATGATTCTATAATTTTACTTTATGTATCTAATAAAATAGCATTGAAGAAGAAAGTGTAAGCACCATCTTGCCCTGAACAAGAAAAAAATGTTTTTTAATATACAATGAAAAATGTTCATTTGTGTAAAACCAATGTATTTAGATTTTTTATTTCTCGGTACTTTCAATCCTTTCCATTTTCATGTAGTACGCTAGCACTTAGCAGGCACATTCACAATTAGCTACAGTTTTCTTTTCAAGGATTACAAAGAAAGAAAAATTGAATCCTCAAAAGTCATTTCCCTCAATTTCTGTCATTTTCATGTAAATAGCTGCTCGGTAGAAAACACACAGAAATCCTGACTTTAATCCAAAAGGCAGTTTTTTTTTTGGAATGGTCAACATTGTGGAATTTGACAAATGAGCAGTGTCTGTAGGTAAGGAAAAGCTATGAAAAACATATGGGTGAAGCATCTATTTAAGAGACAAAGGAGTGTCCTGCTATCTCAAAGAGAGCAAGTGATAAAAAGGAGAAGAGAGTGTCTGAATTAGGGTTCTGAAATCCAGGTAGGCATAAGCTTTTCATCTCAGCCTCAGAAAGGTGTTCATTCATCTCTGGGCAGAACTATGAAATAGTGGACAATTATCTTTATTTTAAAACAAAACAACACAAACTTTCAAAGGATGGTATTAAGGGTTTTATATGTATTTTCTCCAATCCTTGCAAAAACTAAAACAAGGTAATACCATGATACCTATTTTATAGTAAGCCCAGGAAGGCCAAAGTTTATACTGGTCTTAGGAGGCAGAACTGTGATCTGAACACAAATGTCTCTGGCTTCAAGATGCATACTCTTTTCCAGTTAGCACACCAGTTCCCACTTTTGTGGTCCGAAAATCATCCTCTCCATTCCCCTCCTCTCTTCTGAAGGGCGCTTTCCCTGGACCAGGTTCTGACAATGAAGTCACTGTCAGAAGACGTTTGGTGTCCTGCTGAAAGGATGCAGGACAGAAAACCATGCAAGTACACACTAGTCCCCTTTGCCTGCCTTAAACGGAGATGTAATGACTGGAGCCGTAGCTTCCATTTTTTTTGTAGCTGCAAACGTGATAAAGACAGACCAATATGTTGAAGATGGAGAAGGAAAGAAAATGAGCCTGTGGCCTGACAAGCAACAGAATCATTGCCATGACTATCTCCTTACAAACTTCTTGCTATGTGTAAGAAACAAGCCAGTGATTTATTAAACAATCGTTCA